>CM035787.1:53134214-53156714 GCA_020466265.1 Siphamia tubifer
GATCACTTTAAAATTTTACATTGCGGTAAATGAAGAATACATTTCAAAGTGATCCAGAATCCAGGATCTCTTCCAGATCATTTTCAAAATGTCATCATTTGTTCACTGTGACACTAAAAACACATTCTGAAAATGTTTATCAAAATCCATTCATAACTTTTTGAGTAACATTGCTGACAGACAGACAAAAAACTCCAATGAAAACATAACCTCCTGAGGCGGAATGTGGATTTTTGAGAAAATTAAAGCCTTTTCCAGTAAGTGTGCCGTTTAGTCCGGATAATACGGTATATACATGCAGTAATATATTGATAGACAGTATATGGAGAAATGTATTTTTGTTTCTTGACTATCTTTAGCATATAAACTAAAGGACAGAAATACTGCAGCTGCAAGCGTCCCCACCAAGAAAAGCCACTCAGTAAGTTTTACTTTCTAATAAAGTGTAAATACATCAAAAACAACATTGGAAAATGAAGTAACCTTCCAAAGATTAACGGAATATTGGTATTCATGAGGGTCACTGGGTAAATACATCATGTTTTATTCAGGTGCCCTCGTCATCTGCTGTGATATTTTGGAAACCGAATCATTTTAACTCCAAGATACAGACGTATTCACATCAACAGACTTAATTTATTTGCTCCATTGCTTATGTGCGATGTAAAAACATGTCAGGGAAATTATATGCAATTTACGATTTTGTTCCTCATGAATTGTTAAATCATACATTTCTCTGCTGCTGAAAGAGTTTTCATAAAGTATTTTCAATCAAACAGCCAAAAAAAAAAAAGGAACCAAACTGATCTGGATCTGATTGACCTGATGAACTGGTCTTATTATAACATCTGAAAATATAACATACCTTCTTTTCTTCTCACTAAACAATGTCTATCATGATACAAACCCCATTAAAGGATGAAAAAATAAACTTTCAAATGTCAGTGCTAACTCAGTGACCAGTGCCAGGCACAACAAATGTATGGTAACCTGTCAACAATAGTAACTGAGTCTTTATCTCCACAGATTTTTCTGTTATAGTCTATTTGAGCTTTTTAGGTGTTGGCTCTACTGTATTGTCTACGGCCATGCCGAGAGTCGACAGTATAGGTGTGTACTGTAGGCTCTAGGCATGATGGGTAATACTCAGGGCCAGACTGGATCAGGATTTCAGGCCGGGAATATCCTGCAGCATCCAGGTCAATTCCAGGCGAAAAAAAATAAAATAAAATAAAAACACCTTTTAGCAATTACAGTAGTACTATTCCACTGCTGTTACACAACACCACACTATTAAAACAATGCATGACAACAGCTCAGTACAGTACTGTCCTCTCATCCTCAACATGAGACAAAAGTACTGACCTATTTCCTTTTGTCTCAGGTTACCTACATGATATGTGTTATTTACAACAGGGGTGGATTATTTTGTCAGCAAACTTTTTAGATACCATCTTAGTAGAGCTAATAAACACTAATAATCAATGTTAAACTGAAAAGGTGGTTCCACCTGTGATCTGAATACTGCTAAGAAAGTATAATAACAAAACGATGGAGTCAGGAGGCTGGGGGGTCTGTTTTTCGGTCAATGTAAAGGACTGTTGTCACCTTCAGCTTCATATTGACCATCACCCTGTTAGCATTAGCATTAGCATCGATGAATCAGCTAATTCTCTCATCAGTAAAAATCCCTGGTAAACTCTTTAAAGGCACTGACAATAAAACAAGCCCAAACATTTGTCCTTAATCATAGTTACACGTATGACATAACACATGTGGAAATGTGGTTTGAGTTTTAGCAGAGTATTGTTAATAAAATGTGTGGACGCTGTGTTTGTCTTGTCAAATATATTGATCTGAATGGAACGTATCACCCTCTATGGTGGCTTCACAGCTCGTCCTGAGGACAATGTCCTGAGCACCGCCCTGTCCGTCCGGCCATTGTCATCTAGCATCTACTGTCCCGATTCCGTATATGATCTAGTGCCGACCGTCAGTGATCTGTCAATGTTACAGGGGCGGGCCCGCGGAGAATGAAGCCACTAACCAATCACAATGTGTTTTTAAAAAAACGGCTACCAATCACTACCGCTGCGACGCCGCTAAGCTCCGAACACGTTACCATGGTTTACAGGCATGCTGGGGGGGGGGGCAGGTAGGCCATTGAGCAAGTGTGCCAGTCTGGACCTGGTCACACCCACATCCAAAACAACCAGGGGAATACAGTGCCCTGGCCCCGTCCCTTTGCTGCCCCAGGTCAGTATCTTCCTGAGGGTCATTTTACTGAAACTGACCCTCTGCTGCCCCTGAGTGGACAAGGCTGGAACTACAACTGTCTGTCTGTGTGTAACTGTCTATCTGTACCAGTTAGACCAGTTAAACCAGTTAGATCAGGTATACCAGTTAAAACACTTAAACCAGATAGACCAGTTAAACCACTTAAACCAGTTAGATCAGTTAAACCAGTTAAACCACTTAAACCAGTTAGACCAGTTAAACCACTTAGACCAGTTAAACCAGTTAGATCAGTTATACCACTTAAACCAGTTAGACCACTTAAACCAGTTAAAGAACTTAGACCAGTTCAACCAGTTAGACCATTTAAACCAGTTAAACCAGTTAGATCAGTTATACCAGTTAAACCACTTAAACCAGTTAGACCAGTTAAACCACTCAGACCAGTTAAACCAGTTAGACCAGTTAAACCAGTTAGATCAGTTAGATCAGTTAAACCAGTTAAATAAGTTCAACCACTTAGACATACACACAAGGGGGGGGGGGGGGTATCACACACTATGGTGGCTTCACGGCTCGTCCTGAGGACAATGTCCTGAGCACCGCCCCCGTCCGTCCGGCCATTGTCATCTAGCATCTACTGTCCCAATTCCATATATGATCTAGTGCCGACCATCAGTGATCTGTCAATGCTACAGGGGCGGACCCGCGGAGAATGAAGCCACTAACCAATCACAATGTGTTAAAAACTAAACAAAAAACGCTACCAATCCCTACTGCTCCGACTCCGCTGAGCTCCGAACACGTTACCATGGTTTACAGGCACACTAAGCATGATGGGTAATAATACCTCCACAGGTGTGTACTGTAGACACTAGGCATGATGGGTAATAATACCTCCACAGGTGTGTACTGTAGACACTAGGCATGATGGGTAATAATACCTCCACAGGTGTGTACTGTAGACACTAGGCATGATGGGTAATAATACCTCCACAGGTGTGTACTGTAGACACTAGGCATGATGGGTAATAATACCTCCACAGGTGTGTACTGTAGACACTAGGCATGATGGGTAATAATACCTCCACAGGTGTGTACTGTAGACACTAGGCATGATGGGTAATAATACCTCCACTGGTGTGTACTGTAGACACTAGGCATGATGGGTAATAATACCTCCACTGGTGTGTACTGTAGACACTAGGCATGATGGGTAATAATACCTCCACTGGTGTGTACTGTAGACACTAGGCATGATGGGTAATAATACCTCCACTGGTGTGTACTGTAGACACTAGGCATGATGGGTAATAATACCTCCACTGGTGTGTACTGTAGACTATATTTTCACCACAGGATTTATGTTATTTCGACAGAATTGATTGTTGCAGAATGTCTGCAGGGTTTTGAATGCAGTGGATCTGTATATAATTTTAAAATAATCAGAAAACACTTTCATATCAAGCAACTATTAGTTCTAATCCAATCTGACATCCACATATTGTGATGCATGTGTTAAAACTATGGCGTACAGCAGCGTTATTGCTTGTCAGTACATTTTCAGTCCTTTTTTTAGTCGCGTCTTTGCACCTTTTCTGTCTTCAACCATCCCTGCTATCTTCCCCACATGTGGTCTGTGCATAAACTGAACCATAATTAATCATTAAGTGCATATATGTCGACTTAACTTCCTGTCATAAGTGATTAAAAAATGCTTTGTTGACGGACGTATGAGAATTGATATTGGATGTATTTTTGCTTTCGGAAACACTGAAACGGGAGGTATCAGTGTTTTGCAGAAATGCACAGTGGTGGATTTTCTTTTGATGATTGTTTTTTCTGCCGTGACAGTGTAACTGATCTGACGGCATATTAGATCAGGCACCTGGGAGTCGAAACTTGATCTGTGTGACGGACCCTCCGACATGACAGTTTAATCCCGACTCACTGGAACGTGAGGAGGGTGAGGAGGCGGTGGCGGCGGTGGGGGCCGTCCGACCAGGCGGCACTCCGCTCAGCCATCACCCCCCACCTCCGCCCATGTGAAGAGACGCATCCATTTCCTCTCTAGAGGGTTCACAACTGTGGGGCTGCGACTTGTCAAAAACAATTATATCCCTTGGTCTCTGGGAGGGCCTCCTCTTAATTTGAACTGATAAGCATCTCCTTGCATATTAGCGGTGAAGCCCAGCGGCCATCCTGCTCCCTACAGATAATGGACTAGCCTGGCAAACAGCATTTGTCAGGGACAGCCACTTACCTGGGTCGTGCGCGACATGCTGAGCAATGCTAATAATAGCCACTCAGACAGACTAGCAGTTAGCAGGCCACGAACCCCAACCCTGCGGCCGGCCAATCAATAGTCATTTACTCTGACTCCTGCTTCAGCTTCAACGCAGAAGAAGATGTATTACTGAAGCCTGTTTCTGTTGCTTTAAGGCTAGAGGCTGAAAAAAAAGAGGTTTTAGTCCCTTCTGTTTTGATCAAGTCGCACAGTAGGCAACTGTTGTAGCTGGAGGTCGACAGTGTGGATTTCTAAAGGACGATATAATATAATATAACATAACATACAGTACTTTGGAGCAGGAGAAATTCAACTGAAGAAAAAGTTCACAATCTGATCTTATTAGAAACTGTCGGAGTGAAGATCTAAGGCAAAAAAAATAAATATGTAAACAGATTCCAGATCAGTGAACATCATAGTCTGAATAATCAATATGGACCTGCGTATCAAACCAACCACCACAAAGCAGTAGTTTCGTCCAAGGGCAGTTTGATGTAATCAACTACGTCTATGGGAAGAACCCAGGAACAACAGCTGATGTCCTGCATCAGCCAATGGGAACCCTAATTTATAAATTACTCAATTAAAGTTTATTTCTATAGCACTTTACAACAGCATAAAAGACCAAAGTGCTTTATATCTAAAACATAAGTAAAACACAGGATAAAACAACCCAATCAAATATAGTTAAAACATTTTTAATACAGTCCCACCGGGATTTCTTGGGCCGTTTTTCAGATTGTTTCCTCCTAAAATGTCTGATGTTGCATGAGCTTTTCCAAAAAATTGTGATGAAAGTTGAGGTACTTTTTAGGCTTTTGTTGTGGGACGAAGTGAAGATTTCAATAAATAGTTGCGAGATTTTCCCTTTTTCTAATCAAACTTAAGCAATATTTCCAACATTTAGTTACTGGAAAATGAATTCAAAGTGTGATACCCCGTCTCAGTAGTTCCAATAGTGGAAATACGCCTAATGTCATCATCAGCCACTATGGGTTCATGTCCCGGTGACGCTAGCTAGTAAAAACGTGGCAGCGTTCCAAGCGAATCAGTGGAAATCTATATAATTGAAGCCCTGTAGTCTATGCCAAACACAAACATGCATGTTCCCTAATCATTCTGTGGAATACAGTGGAAATTGAATCTAGGTTTACGGGAGCGTGATGAGAGAAAAATTACATCTAAGAGCTTGAGGGAAAGATAATAATAAAACATTACATTTCTCTTCATCTTGTGGCAGTTTATTTGTGCATCGTATGCGGCCTAAGGCTTGTAATATCCTGCTAAAGTAAGTAACGTCCATTTCTAATATGGCTGATGTGTTTTCACCTCCGCGTTCTTTCCCAAAACTACCGGGCAAAATGTTATTACGCACAAAATGTGGTAATTTTGATGGATGGACAGATAGATGGACAGATTAGCCACGACAGAAGGAGCTTGTGAACCAGAGCAAAAGGGAAATTATCCCTGAGAAAGACTAAGTAGTGAAGTAATGATGAGCTGCAGATTCAGCCACGAGTCCAGGGGAGGCGTGGAAAGACGCTGGAGAAACAAACACACAAGACGGTGTGATTAATTCCTCCTCATCGTCTCCACTCATGCGGCACACGAGCAATAATGGCATCCATCTGACGGCTCTGACTGCCTGGTGGTGGTGGGGGGGTGCACCCATCACTTAAAGCCACAGCACGTTTCAATCATTCAATCACTCATTAGCGGCCGAATAAACGACATAATTTGATTTACGCGGCTTGTATCGCTCCCCCAGCAGTAAACAGGTGAGCTGCACAAATGCAATTATATGGCAACAAAGACTTTAGGGGGGTAAATGATGACGGGTGCAGTTCCAGCACATTCAGCATAAACATTTACAGATGGGAGGAGTCAGGGTGGCACTTTTCAGCTCCAACTAACTGACATGTTTCCAATAAAACACTGTGGACAAGATTAAAAATACACCACCTGTAAACACAAGACTGTTGGAGGTTTCAAAGTACAATCAAAGTCAGATTCACTGCTTAGTTTGGAACTGGAAACATAAAATATACCTGGGAATATATAATACAACTGGAACTATATAATATAACTGGAAATATAAAATACAACTGGAACTATATAATATAACTGGAAATATATAATATAACTGGAAATATATCACTGGAAACATACATGGAAACACTGGTGGCCGTGGCTCTTTAGGTAGAACAGCGGTGGTGTTTGGTGGTGGTCAGAGTAACCGCTGGCGCAAAGTGGCAGCCACACTTCTGTTAGTCTGCCCCAGAACAAATGTGGCTACATATATAGTTTACCACCACCAGAGCGAACATGTGGGAGTGAATGAATAATCTATCTACTGTAATTGCTTTAGTTTAGTTTACTATGATACACTATAAATGATAAAAATACATAAACAAGTAAAAATACAAAAAAGACAACAGAAGCCAAAAGCTTAATAAGAGTATGCGTATAAAGAGGCATCAAGTTAATTAACACTCAATTGGAAATACACAACTGGAAAGTGTGGAATGTACAAAATGACTATCGTGTGTGTGTGTGTGTGTGTGTGTGTGTGTGTGTGTGTGTGTGTGTGTGTGTGTGTGTGTGTAATCCTATTAGGACTGGTTTTTATATGTAAATGTACTAGATTTCACTCATGTGTTTCAGACTACACCATTCATCGGTTCCATCAAAGCCAAAAGTGTTAATGTCTTCAGTAATTTGAGCAGCTCGTCTATGAGCTATCACTTAAAAAATACGGACTGGGGGGAGGGGGAGGGGGAGGGGGGGGGGGGGGGGGGGTGACAGGGACATAGAAGCTGGATTTGTGTTTGCACAGTGCTAAGCGTCTTCAATGGAATCTGTTGTTGTGTCATTTGTGTTTGTCTTCACCTAAATGCACGCCTATCTAAATATGTCACGGAGCATGAATAATGAGCATCCACTGCCGGCTGCCTTTGTGCACACAAATATTACTCCAGAAAAGAAATAACACTTGGGTTAGAATGCATATTCAAACTAAGTGATTCAGGGATCCAGTGTAATGCGAGGGGGATTTGGATACATTCCAAATAGCCTTTTACTCATTTGCATGTGAATGGTCAGTGTCGTTAGAACGGCAAATACGCTGTAACATATAATAAGTACGTTTAAGAAGGAACACAGAGTAAATTAGGATTGAGAAGAGCTGCACCGCCCTAAAGTGAAACACAAAGAAAGTAGCTGTAGAAGCACAGACACACAAACCCAGTAAAGCTGCAGAAGCCTTTTGTACCTGTACTTCATCCTGGTCCTGAGGGGCATTTGCCTCCCTTATGCGTAAGCAAAACTGACATCCTTTATAAAAGATTTATGAGCCAAAGATTCAAACGATAGAGCGTGACGTCCCCTGGGTGCAGCCTCCTCCATCTGTGAAGGATCACCTGTTCTTAGGTGGGCTACAGCGCTTGTTCTGCCGGCGCAGTACTAACAGGCGTCCAGGCTGGTGGAGCAGGCGGGCGGGGGCAGGGTTGGACCGGTGCGCAGCGACGCCAACTGACCGAGGCTACGGAGCTCTCAGCCCGCTGACTACACTTCAGAAAACAAGGGAGAAAACTGTACTTCTGGTTCAGGGGTCGGCAATCTTTAACACCTAAAGAGCCATTTGAACCTGGTTTTCATGGTAAAGAAAACACTGGGAGGCACAAATACTTTTTGACATTTAAAATGAAAAAAAAGAAAATGCAGTTATTAAAAAGAAAGGAAAAAAATATTGAAAACAACAACTTCCCTTTCATGCTTTCATGCAATTCGGCGGCACAGTGGCTGAGCGGTGAGCACTCTTTCCTCACAGCAAGAAGACGCAGGTTCCATTCCCAGACTGTGCAGGCCTTTCTGTCTGGACTTGACATGTTTGTCTCACCGTGTCTGGATGGGTTTCCACCGGTTGCTCCGGGTTTCCCCAATCACCCAAAAACATGTTTGTTAGGGTAAAAATCCTCCAGCCAGGTAACTGCCCATGAGCCTGGCTCCACGTCTGGAGATGGGTCCCTGGGTGCCACCCATGGGTGCCCACTGCTCCTTAGAAGGATGGGTTAAATGCAGAGGACACATTTCGTTGTACAATTGTATGATGATAATAAAGTACTATCTTATCTCATCTTATCTTATGCTTGGGGGTTCACCTTAGTCAGAGTTATTAGTGCTTTGACCCTTTTCAAGATGGACTGTGTGATCTAAAATGAAGAGAACATTGTATTGCTTTTTCTTACCTTTACACTGGACCAGTGTAAAGATACAGATACAGTTAACCTTTGACCTGTGGGACTTTGTCATATATGTTTAGATTTTTTTTCCTTTGTCCACACTCTGAGTTCAGGTCCTGTACGTAGCAGCTGCAAACACTGCTGAGCAACTAAAAATAATAATAATAATAATAATAGCTGAAACTTGCATAGTGCTTTTTCGGACACTCAAAGATGCTTTACATAACAGACAAACAAGCAATGAATTAATTAAAATTAAATTAAATTAAAACTAAGCCAAAGCCTGTTTGAAAAGATGAGTTTTAAGACTGGATTTGTCCAAGCTCCTGATGGGTAATGGGAGAGAGTTCCAGAGTTGGGGGGGGGGCTGCGAAGGCTCGGCCCCCTAAATTCCAATGCTTGGTGCAGACAGTAGACATGAGAAGGTTTAAATTAGCAGATAATAGGTGGAGCGGTGCTGTTGGAGGTCAGACAGGTAAGGAGGGGCCAGGTTATGAAGGTACTGAACAGGGAGCCAGTGAAGCTGTTTAGGGATGGGGGGTATGTGTTCCCTAGAGCGGGTGGGACTCAGAAGGCGGGCAGCAGAGTTCTGAATGTATTGTTATTTTTGTAGCTGTGTGGAAGGAAGGCCGAAAAGGAGGCTGTAACAGTAGTCAAGTCTAGAGGTGATGAATGAATGAATGAGTATTTCTGCAGTGGGGAGGGAGAGTGAAGGGCGGAGACAAGCAATGATATGGAGGTGAAAAAAGGAAGTCTTGGTGACATGATTAATGTGAGCTTTAAAGGAGAGGGTGGGGTCTATGATAATGTCTACCCCCTCTGTTATGAACAGAGGGGGTAGGAGTGACATGATGACTGTCGAGGAGGGGTGAAATGTTCTGGATGGGGGTGGGGGGGTAGATTTGGGCCCAATGATGAGTTCTGTTTTATTTGTATTGAGTTTTAGAAAGTTATTGTTCATCAAGGATTGCATGTGTGAGAAGAAGTTGGATAACAGGTGTGATAGAATTAACAGCATAACAGTGAAAATTGAGTCCATGGTGACGAATGATGTGGCCAAATGGAAGCACAGAGGTAATAAACAGAAGGGGTCCGAGCACCAAACCTTTGGGTTCTTGGTCTTGGTCTTGACCTTGGTCAACTGATGAAAGTAGTTTGCAAAGGCACACAGCCATTAGCAGTGACAACACTAGTGCATTGATCACTATTGAGAGAAAGTAGCTCCAAGCAAAGATTTTGTTCCATGATGGTTTTGTTATGTAAATAAATCAGTCATTTGAACAAATTCTGTTTAGAAACACATTGCATACTATTGACCCCAGGAAACCGGTTGGAACTACTTTCACTTTGACTAAAACCGGACCAGAACGGGGCTCACAGGACACTATGGGGGGTAAGTCACTGTGGGTGCACCAGAGTAAAGGGGTGGAGTCAGAAGAGAGGGTGGAGTCAGTGTAGGTGCAACAGAGTAAAGGGGTGGAGTCAGAAGAGAGGGTGGAGTCAGTGTGGGTGCACCAGACTAAAGGGGTGGAGTCAGAAGAGAGAGTGGAGTCAGTGTGGGTGCAACAGAGTAAAGGGGTGGAGTCAGAATAGAGGGTGGAGTCAGTGTGGGTGCAACAGAGTAAAGGGGTGGAGTCAGAAGAGAGAGTGGAGTCAGTGTGGGTGCAACAGAGTAAAGGGGTGGAGTCAGAATAGAGGGTGGAGTCAGTGTGGGTTCAACAGAGTAAAGGGGTGGAGTCAGAAGAGAGGGTTTGAGTCAGTGTGGGTGAAACAGAGTAAAGGGGTGGAGTCAGAAGAGAGGGTGGAGTCAGTGTGGGTGCAACAGGGTAAAGGGGTGGAGTCAGAAGAGAGGGTGGAGTCAGTGTGGGTGCAACAGAGTAAAGGGGTGGAGTCAGAAGAGAGGGTGGAGTCAGTGTGGGTGCAACAAAGTAAAGGGGTGGAGTCAGAAGAGAGTGTGGAGTCAGTGTGGGTGCAACAGAGTAAAGGGGTGGAGTCAGAAGAGAGGGTGGAGTCAGTGTGAGTGCACCAGAGTAAAGGGGTGGAGTCAAATGAGAGGGTGGAGTCAGTGTGGGTGCACCAGAGTAAAGACACCGATGACAAATACATTCATCTGAAAAATACTGAACTGTCCCTTTAATGTTCGCCTCAGTTTCATACCTACACCGACTTTCAGTACTGGACCCTACCGCTGACAGGACTTTGTACGGGCCGTGGAGTCGCTTAAACATATAGCCGGGAGCAAAGTGGAAAGGAAGTGATAAAAATCTGCCTTTGATGTAATTGAAGCAGGATGGAATAATTCAACAGTCTTCACCTGGGTTTTTAACTGCACGTCCACCGGGGAATCGGCAGCGCTTTAAGGATTCTTTGTGATATTTTTTTTTTCAAAGAAACACTACAAATTAGATCTACCCAATAAAGGTTAGACCGCCAGGGAGTACGCTGCATGTTGTGTGTCTTTAATGTGTCTAATATTAGCTCAAGGAGGTGCATGTTTCCAGTCGACCTGCAGACGCACGCTACCAAAACACACACAGCTTGTGCTGCTACCAGTTTAATGTAGGAAGTGAGGAAGGCCGAGCAGACCCCAGCCAAGACACGAGGAAAAAACTATCTGAAACATCAACAGGAGGATGTGAGGGGAGAGGATATAATATAACTGGAAACATAATATAATTGGAAATATTACACAGGGGTTAAACAAGTGGCCTGGGAGCCTTTTTATCTCATGAATTTGATGTTTTATCACATAATATAGACTGTTTATTGCATAATTTGGACTTTTTATCTCATAATTTTTCATTTTTATCACATAACTTGTACTTTTTAATCCCATAATTTAAACTTTTTATCTCATAATTTTTCATTTTTATCACATAACTTGTACTTTTTTTTTTTTCCAGATACAGGTGTTGGTATACCTGCTGGGCATTGCTGCCTGTCGCACCTCCTCCAGTGCCGTTGGACAGGTGTACAGTGACACCTCGCAGAACACCTCTCTGGGCCATACCGGGTCATCAGCTGGGGACCACCACTCATCAACGTTTCGCTCCTTTAACCCCAGTACGTCTCATGGTGGCGGAGCGATGACAGGGATCTCTCCCTGCCACCCCCTGCTGATGCCCTAGGTGTTCGCCCCCCAGTTCTTCTGCTTCCTCCTCAGCCACAGCCAAAAGCTGCCCTTCTCCGCCTCCTCAGCCAGCTCTCTCATGGCTCTCCGATGTTCTGCTCCTGTGCATCCCAGATCACGGAGAAGCCGCGCCGTTGATGAACCCACGAAGCCCCTACAGCCAACCTCCACGGGGCAGATGACCGCTTTCCAGCCAGCCTCCCTGCACTCCGCTGCCAGCTCGGAGTACTTCGCTCGCTTCCGCTCGTAAGCTGCCTCTACCCCTTCCTCCCAGGGGACAGTGAGCTCGACCAGGAGGACCGTCCTGCACGCCTCTGACCACATGACGAGGTCTGGCCGCAGAGATGTTGCCACAATCTCCCTGGGGAACTGGAGCTGCTTTCCCAGGTCGACTCTCATGGTCCACCCGTTCCCCGGTGAGAGGAGTCTTGCTGGATCTCGCTGATGGAATGGTCTGACGCCCTCTCCAGCCCTTGCAAACTGGATGGAAGGGCGTCCTGGAGTGGAAGGTCTGCTGTTGGCCTCCTTACGGCACGCCTCTGACACCTCTGCCAGCTTTTTCAGCACTTGGTCGTGCCGCCACCTGTAGCGGCCTTGGGACAGCGCTGTTGTGCAGCCTGACAGGATGTGCTGGAGACTTGCGTTGATGGTGTTGCACAGGGGACAGGTCTCCTCAGCACCAAACCATTGGTGGATGTTTCGGGGACAGGGCAAGGTGTCGTACGTCGCTCTGATCAGGAAGCTGAGCCTAGCTTGGGGAATCTTCCACAGGTCGGACCAGGACAAAGACCTGTCTGCGAGACCTTCCCACGACGCCCAGACGCGTCGTGGGAAGGTCCCATAATTTGGACTTTTTATCTCATAATTTTACATTTTTATCACATAACTTGTACTTTTTAATCCCATAATTTAAACTTTTTATCTCATAATTTTACATTTTTATCACATAACTTGTACTTTTTAATCCCATAATTTAAACTTTTTATCTCATAATTTAGACAAACACACAGCTCGTCTTGTGCTGCTGCCAGTTTAATGTTGGAAGTGAGGAAGGCCGAGCAGATGCCAGCCAAGACACGAGAAAAAAACTATCTGAAACATCAACAGGAGGATGTGAGCAGAGGAAAGCTCTTCTACCTGAGGAGGAGTACACTTCACTACAGCTGATGTGAGGAAGACCACTCCTGCTGAACCCTTCACTGATCAAACAGTGGCACCAGTGGAACCTGAGTACAGCTGGTACAAGTACTCACATCCTGTACCTGAAGTGGTACAAGTACAGCTACTGGTGTGAAAAAAAATACTCTGGTAAAAGTAGAAATACTGATTCAACTCCTTTACTGAAGTAAAAGTAAAAAAGTACAACTTTTCAATTGTAACAAAGTAAAAAGTAAAATTGCAGAGTTATCTATGTAGATTGGTAGAGTGGAAACTAAGGTTTAAGATGGTGAAAAAATGATGTTTCTATCACAAGTAGAACCAAAGTTATGGTCATTTTAATATCCACATTTGGACATATTTTACAATTTGCATATTTTTAGATATTGTCCGTTAAAGTTTTGGACTGTTTTGGGGTAGGAAGTCCTTAGCAACGCATAATAATTTGTATCCGATTGACACAAATTGTTGACAGATGTTAAAGGACACTCTGATGGACATGTCACAGAAGTTTTATATATTATAATAATAGGACAGAAGTGTGACGTATTATAATCATTTGGCTTACACCATTGGACAGAACATTCAATATAAGCTTTTACCTCGTACCAAACACTTGGGTGTTTACCCACGGAACGGAGATCGTTTTGTTCGGCGAAAAGAGGTGGAAGTCGTCTTTGTCTTTGCTCAGCAATACCTGAACTTTTGTCACCGCTTAAATAATTGACTCAATAAACACCTTTATTGATTGGATTTCAATGTAATGACCACAGGAAGTGAACATAGAGGTGTTAAGGTACCGTTTTTTGATAAGGTGTAAACACTAATAACAAATCACCTTCCAGCCTAAATTTGGCTGTAGCTCTGAACGGCTCAGCGCGACTTATGCCTGGTTTCGTGGTGGCGGGTCACATATAACAGATAACCCTAACCCTAACCATTTTGAGTAACTAAATCTAAATCCAATGTTAGAAAAATAAAATATTTAAAAAAGTCTTCCTATAATGGGATCATTATAGTAACATTTCCAAATGCAAAGTAACATACCTGGTACAACTTCCTCACAATCACACACAAAACAAAACTGTCTCTAATAATAAATCAGTTCAATAAAACTACCCCAACAACCCCCCAGTACCCTGTGTCTGAACTCTACAGCCACTCAGTGATGAGGAAAGCCCCCTCCCCACTTGTTTTGTTGTTACAAATTCAAAGAGGATTTATCTGAACTGAACTGATGGTGTAAATGAGAATGTGTTGATAAATGATTATCGATATCTGTGGTGATGGGGGGGTGGGGGTGGGGGGGTGGGGGGGTTGAGGCAAACAGTAGGAAGCACAAACTACTGGAGTATTGGTTTATAATGGAGGGGGTTTAGAAGTTTTTCTTCTTCCCACTCCTTTTCGAGTTTTTGTCGACCATGTTGACTGATGTTTTAATGATTTGGTGTGATTAAATAAATGCAACTGAACTGAACTGCTGTCATCAGGCAGACGTGACAACCCCCCCCCCCGGCCAAGAAGAATATCTACAAGACATCATTCACCCCCTCTGCAGTAGCTGCTCTCAATAACATAAAATATATCTGCACTGTGTTTTTAGGGTGTTTTATTATTATTTTATGTGTTTTTATTTCATTTTTATTAATGTCTATTAAATTGTGGCACCATGTTTTTAGTGGGGAGGAGTGTTTGTTGTGGCAGCTGTGACAAAGAATCATTTCTGTTTTTTATGTGGAACAGACAATAAGGCTATCTATTCTATTCTATTCCATTCTATTCTATTCTATTCTATTCTATTCTATTCTATTCAATTCTATTTTATTTTATTTTATTTTATTTTATTTTATTTTATTTTATTTTATTTTATTTTATTTTATTTTATTTTATTCTATTTTATTCTTTTCTATTGTATTCTATTGTATTCTATTTTATTCTATTCTATTTTATTCTATTCTATTTTATTTTATTCTATTCTATTCTATTCTATTCTATTCTATTCTATTTTATTCTATTCTATTCTATTCTATTCTATTCTATTCTATTCTATTCAATTTTATTTTATTTTATTTTATTTTATTTTATTTTATTTTATTTTATTTTATTTTATTTTATTTTATTCTATTCTATTTTATTCTATTCTATTCTATTTTATTCTATCCTATTCTATTCTATTTTATTCTATTCTATTCTATTCTATTCTATTCTATTCTATTCTATTCTATTCTATTCTATTCAATTTTATTTTATTTTATTTTATTTTATTCTATTCTATTTTATTCTATTCTATTCTATTTTATTCTATCCTATTCTATTCTATTCTATTTTATTCTATTATATTCTATTCTATTCTATATTTTGACAGAATATTGTACATTAGATATTATGGTCAATTTTGGCTGCTGGTAGCTCAGTTGGACGGGGATGCCCATTTTGACAGAACACCAGACCACTGCAGATCAAATCAGGCTGGATGTGGCCCCTGGAGAACATGAGTAGGAAACCCCTGTGGAAGTGCGTCACTCCACTTGTTATTCAGATCAGTGAATACATGGACACTGGTGATGAGGTGCCTTCAGCCCAGTCTCCCACAGAAGGGTGAAGGGTGGGGGGGGGGGTACTGAAATAATGCCAGGCTTTGTATGTGCCCCCCCCCCCCCTTCCAAAAGCACCCCTCCCTTGCCACCTTTCTCTATCAGTTTGAAAAATAAACCCACCCTGGTTCAAAGTGGGGTCATACGAGTTGTTTTGATGAACATTTTCTATTCATTCCTTTTATATGAACTTGAAACTCCTCACCCTGGCCAGGCTGACCCCCCCCCCCCCCCCACCCCCACAGGCTTGTTTCCAGTTTAAACAATGGCCACTGCAAGCTCCCAGGACTCCTGTCGTGGGGGTTAATATTGAGAGCATGTATTTAGTGCATTGAGACACATTTAATCTGCAACTTTGTTTAAAGGCGAACGTTTTGTCCCCAGTTTATCTCATGAACTAAAGCAGTTTTAAAAGGACTAAAAATACGGCATCCACTTTAACAGTGTTCATCTGGGACCAAGGTTTTTACGCAAAAGAGCTGCTCTCAGCTCCTGAGTAATATGTGTATCATTTGTTTTTCAAAATAAAACCAAAAATGAGACAACAAAAAAATCTATGTCATTTGTTCATTGTTTTTTTCAAAATAAAACCATAAATAACACAATGAAATAACTTGTTTTTTTCATTATTTGTTTCCAAAACCAAAGTGAAAAAATGTAATGTGATGCATATGTATTTGTATGTATACAGAAAAATATATGGTGTCAATATATTACAATATAGTTAAAAATACTTAAGGAATTACTGCTTTCCATATATTGAAACATATATTGGTTTATAATAAGCCTTGGCTTCAAAACCAATCCTTTTTGTTTGTCATTCATGAGAAATAAAAAATATCTGAACTTAAATGAAAATATATGTGCTCATATATGTTTATATATATTTGGTAATCCACATATTATATGCATTCATATATTTAGTAATACACTTCACAATATATGTGGAAAGAAATTAAGTTTCAATAAAACTGTAAAAATATACTTGTCTTCAGTGTAATATAAGTTTTATAATTGTCAGTATACAATCAAGTCATATATTGCTGTATATTGGATAATTTATGTGCTACTTTTCCATGGGAAATATATGGGAATATATTTTTGAACATAATGCATAATATTTTTCAATATATTGCCATATATTTTCTTTTTTCATAAGGGCTGTTCTGACACAATGAGGACCACTCATTTGTGGCTGTGGTTCAGTTGGTAGAGAGGGTCGACCAATGATCAAGGGGTTGGTAGTTTGTATCCTGCCTCTGTGTGTCCACATGTTGAAGTGTCCTTGGGCAAAGACACTGAACCCTAAGTGTCTCCCAGTAGGGTCAGGGGTCACCGTCTACTGGTGTATGAATGTGTGTGTGAATGGATGAATGTGAGGAATTGTAAAGTGCTTTGGGCACCAACTGGTGAATAAAATGTGCTGTACAAGTACAGTCCATTTACCATTTACTCAAATATTATTATTATTATTATTATTGTTCTCAGAATCTGTCTATCAGACAACATATAAACAACACTTATGTTGACATTTAATCCTTTTTTTAGACTCTTCATAACACTGTCATGTTCGACTTCAGTTCCTTTTTTATTTTATATTAGTTTTGTGTTTAATGGCGGATGTTAACTTCCCTCCACCAGAAATGCTCTAAAAAAACAAATCATCCAAAACCATTGAAATGAGTCACATCGTGGTTCAATATCAGCCTGTTTGGTCTGTACTGTGGTTTGGGAAATTCAATGTTAAAACACACAGAAATTCAATAAGCACTGGAAAAAGAACAAACTTTAAAAAAAAAAATCCACTATAAAAACAAAAAAAAAATGGTAGAAAAACAACAAACATAGAACATAGAACATTTTAAGGAAATATTGTTTTTATCGCAAATGTACACTAATATTTTCCCAGTAACATGACTTAAAAAAAACCTGTTTGGCTGTTAGTTAATTTGTTAGTTAGTTTTTAGTCACAAAATTACAGCACCATAATTTAATTCTGTACGTATATTGTACATCTTTACAGAAACAAAAAAAAATCTGTCTATCCATCTATATGTACATATATACATACATATACATACATATCAAATGATTATATATCATTGGATAAATAATAAACACACATTGACAGGTAGGTAGGTAGGTAGGTAGGTAGGTAGGTAGGTAGATAGATAGATAGATAGATAGATAGATAGATAGATAGATAAATCTTGATATATCAATTTATATATTAATATAATATATTAACTAGTATGCAAAGAATATCTAATCCCACCCCTATTTTGTTCCAATCTCAAGTTTCTATGACAACCCGTTCTTGAATTACAACCAATAATGTGATTTTGACCTTTCTGCTAAATAGGACCTTGACTTTTGACCTTTTGCAATACTGATAATTTCATTATATGTATATATGCATCAGTGTGTGTAATATTATGATAATATATCCAGTATTGATTCAGTTACAGTGTGATATGTCGATGCTTGACACACACAGTGTTACACAAATTCATTTTGCCACGTCACCTTTGACCTCCAGAGATCGATTGAAATATTAGGCGGTGATAACACTTCACTCTGCATCATTTGGTACCAATCTGAAAGTTCTATGACCTTCCGTTCTTTAGTTACAACCCATAAGGTGATTTTGACGTTTTAGTTAATTGTGACCTTGACCTTTGACCTTTACTCAAATGGATCATTGCATCTGATGCACGTTAGCTATATGTATATGCTCATGTAATTTCATGGTGGTATCTGTAGTATTCATTGAGTTATAGTATGATATGTCTGTGGAGACACACACACACACACACACACACACACACACACACACGACTTTTATTCTTTTTCTCCAAACAGTATTTCTAATGTTTTTAAGAATATGATATCTGAAAATTTCAATGTGCAAGACTTCACAGTGTGAGGCTTTGGTTATTTTTCTGGAGTTTAATGACAGGGTCTATAAATGTTCTGTATTTCCCCAAACCTCAACACAGTGTCATATATGACATTAGAAAAATACAAACTATGCAAACCTTTATTGTAAAAAAAAAAACAAACACTTGTTTTATAATGAGCTGTTAGGAGATGAGTTTTGAAATGACATCATCTCAGCCTTAAATGATACTCCATAAAAACACGCTTTACCTTGAGGAGACATTTTGAATCTCAGACAAAATGGGAGCTTTGGTCTGATAAAAGAGAAAATTGGCCAAATGGTCATTATCATGCTCAGCGGCTGAAAGAAAGTCCCAGTGTGGCCTGAATGAAACTCGTGTCATTACCCAGCTTTGCTTTGCAAAGCCATCAGATCAGGAGGAAGGTGGGAACCATTATCCCTTTGTTAATTGTTCCAGCTCGTCATTACTCATCCACCTTTGACCCCATAGGATCCTAATAGAATTGACTGTCAGTCAGTGACAGAGTACAACTGGCCTGAACTGGAAAGTAATGGAGTTAATAAACCTGTTTCAATCATTAGTTTCCCTGTGTTCCTTCCCTTTCATTTAACCCTTTGGTGAATGTGTTGCGGTCGGTGCTCGTACGTTAATTTTAAAGCCACAGACTCAATTCAGTTGACATCCAGCCACACCATTTATAGACCATTTGAAAAAGGTGGGGCGCAATGGTAAGATGGGGGTCACTGAAATATATATATATATATATATATAAAAAAAAAAATGTTCTTCTCGCCCCACGTGGGCGGTGTCTCCTTCAGGCTCGGGTCCTCTACCAGAGGCCTGGGAGCCTGAGGGTTCTGCGCAGGATCTTAGCTGTTCCTAGCAATGCGCTCTTTTGTACAGACATTGCAATGGTGGTACCAGTAGTGATCGGAGCATTAGGGGCAGTGACCCCCAAGCTGGGAGAATGGCTCCAGCAGATACCAGGAAGAACATCAGAGATCTGTGTACAAAAGAGCGCATTGCTAGGATATATATATATATATATATATATATATATATATATATATATATATATATATATATATATATATAAATATTTGATGTGTCATAGACCAGGGGTTCTCAAACTTTTTTGGCCCAGGTCCCCCTTGGAGGGGTGAAATTTTTCCATGCCCCCCCCTCACCCTCGCGATACTGAAAATGATAAAAAACCACTTCAACAATGATTATTATGAAACAATGATAACCTTTTTTAATAGTGCTTTTGTGCAAACCAGCCACATTTTCAGGTATTATAATATAAATGAACACTTCAGAAACAACAATTTTAAATAATTTTAAAATAATAAACGGAACAAAAGACACACAAAACCATGTGTGTGTGTGTGACAGACAGACAGACAGACAGACAGACAGACAGACAGACAGACAGAGACTTAATGAGAGGGATGAGCTTGTCAAACTCATAACTATCAATGTACTTTCTCTTTTTAGGGTTAGGGCGTTTGTTTTTGTCATTGTCATTTTCATTGTCATTTCTTTTACCACTTCTTGAGGAACTTGGCGGACACAAAAATCGATCCATGTTCGCTGCAGGGTGGCTAAAAATAGCCTGTGACTCGCTCCGTCTCAATTTAGTCAAGCTGGTATCAAACAGCGCTGTTACTTCCGCCCGCTCGCTACAAAATAAAACTTCCGCATTTCAAAATAAAACAGCAAAAAAACAAAAAAAAAACGTGAATAATTTCGCGTACCCCCTGGACATACGCCACGTCCCCCTAGGGGTCCGCGGACCCCAGTTTGAAAACTGTGGTCATAGACAGACCACCTGTTTTTGATGGGAAGGAAATGTGTTAGTTTTTATGTGGACTTAGTAAGAGGCTACAATGAGTGTTGAATGTGACGTCACATGTTCTCCAGGCGTGTTCTTTAAATTATTAACAGGTTTTACTCACTAATGAATCAGCCGTTAGTTAACAGAAGCAGTTGAAACACATCAATAATTATTTATTATGAGGGACAACATGTGTGTGATTCAGGTCACATGACAAACCAGATACTATTTAACATTTTATTTCCCATTGAATACCATTCATTAATTTTCTGATCTCAGGCCCCATGAGCCTCCAGGAAGGGGCGGAGACTTAAGCTCCCCATATAAAGACATGTTTTTCATCCAGAACAGCAAAGTTACAGTATTAGTATGAACGCCAGTGTATTGGATGATATATATAACCAACATAAAACATACAGTCCACTGTAGTGACCAGTATTTGTATCAATGGGTTAATTTAACTTCTTCCTTATCACCACTTTTATTCCCATCCTTCCATTCCTTCTTTGGTGCTGTCATCATCACCTACTCTGTTTGCCTTAAAAACTTCCCTCATAACCTCCGCCTCGCTCCTAGAAAAGCAATTGGCCGTGGGTGATGAGAGCTGGGGAAGACAAAAGGCTTACAACAGCTGAGAGTAATGGGGACCCTGGTGAGTAATGCCAGAGCTAATGAAACATCATCTTGCAGCTCATCCCTGTTCCCTTAACTCCACTGTTCTTACTCCCTTTTCTCACTCTCACTCCCCAGGGACTGCAGCAGTTCACCCAAGACTGAAAGGTTCCTGCTGCTGCGACACTTAGTCAAAACTGCCAAATTAAGGTGTTACTACACATCTAAGAGGCCCTTGAGTGAAAAGCTTTTCACAATCTAATGTAGAAATGGTGCCACAGACTTCTGGAAATCTCTTCAGACGGCAGCCATTGACTTTTATTTTCTTCAAAGCGTACATGTGCATGTCATTACCTGGAGTGTTTGTGTGTCTGTGCAGGTATGAAGCCACATTCATTACCATTTTTGAATTATTTTCATTTATTTTCCCATTATTATTTTTTTCTTCATTTATTATTATCATTTAAACACAAAAAGGAAAACTGAAAAAAATCTGTTTTTTTTTTTTCATTTTGAAGAACATCCATAGAATCAAAGGTTTTCTGTCCAAACCAGACACAGAAAAACTCATTCATTCATTTTCAGTAAATTACATTATTGTAACAGTGTCTGCACTGGTCTGAACTAAACATCAACCAGGAAGATACAGCTGATCCAAAACACTGCTGCCAGAGTCCTGACCAGTACCAGGAAACTGGACCACATCACACCCTAGTACCATTAAACTGGACCACATCACACCCCAGTACCATTAAACTGGACCACATCACACCCCAGTACCATTAAACTGGACCACATCACACCCCAGTACCATTAAACTGGACCACATCACACCCCAGTACCATTAAACTGGACCACATCACACCCCAGTACCATTAAACTGGACCACATCACACCCCAGTACCATTGAACTGGACCACATCACACCCCAGTACCATTAAACTGGACCACATCACACCCCAGTACCATTAAACTGGACCACATCACACCCCGGTACCATTAAACTGGACCACATCACACCCCAGTACCAGGAAACTGGACCACATCACACCCCAGTACCATTAAACTGGACCACATCACACCCCAGTACCATTAAACTGGACCACATCACACCCCAGTACCATTAAACTGGACCACATCACACCCCGGTACCATTAAACTGGACCACATCACACCCCAGTACCAGGAAACTGGACCACATCACACCCCAGTACCAGGAAACTGGACCTCATCACACCATTCCTCAAATCCTTACATGTTCTTCTTGTGGGTCAAAGGTCACAGTTTTAAATCTTACTCCTGGTCGATAAAGAACTAAACAACCTTGGACCCAAATCCATCCTAGACCTGCTGGTTCCATATGAAGCATCCAGAGCCCTGAGGTCATAGGTCATCAGGAACAGGTTTACTGTGTGTTCCTAAAATTAGACGTCATTCGTCATCATTCAGTTGTTCTGCTCCTCACCTGTGGAACAAACTACCTGAACACCTGAGGTCTGAGAA
>CM035787.1:53161714-53304214 GCA_020466265.1 Siphamia tubifer
TCAGCAGCAACTATTCTTCCTGGGGTCCCACTGTACAAAAGTCATTCTACTAAAATAATGGTAATACTATTAATAATAATGCATTTCTTTTCCACCTTCATGCTGCTCAAAGCTCTTTACATTCGCCCATCGCTGCCAACACTCTCCCGTATTTCAGACCCATCTCCCTTCCCCCTCCTGTTTTCTCATTTCTTGCAGTAATCTCCTGTAATTTATTACGTCTAAACGTCAAAAACTAAATCTGAAGACATATCATGTGGCTGGATCATTTGGACAGTATCTCTCTCACACACACACACACACACACACACAGACACGTATCCATGTCTCATGAGGACCAACTTTGTACTCATCACTTGTAGATAAAGTAGACATTTGGGTAGTGAACATAAACAAGTTTATGTCTATATATATATATATATATATATATATATATATATATATATATATATATATATATATATATATATATATATATATATATTCTAAATAACATTTTATATTAAATTAAAATTTAAAAAAATACTAATAATAAAATGAAAAAAGGGTAAAAAAAAACAAACTAATTAAAAAATCAAATAATAGTAAAAATACATGTTTCACTTTGCACCAGTTTCCCTCATGCTTTATGGGGACATCTGAAAATGTTTTAGAAAATAATGTATTCTTCACAAAGATTTATATTTGACTAGTGGGGAACTACATTTCCATTTAATCCTCATGGGGACCAGAATTTTGGGCCCCATAGTGTCAGAGGTCCCCATGGTGTGACTGTGTAAACATATCGATGTCCCCATAAAGGTAGGAATACAAGCGCACATTGGTTAACAATGGCAGCTCAATTTTAATGTCAGAAAGCACTGGATTTAACTCAGTCGAGTTAAATCCAACCAGGGGACATATCTGTGTGTGTGTGTGTGTGTGTGTGTGTGTGTGTGTTTTACAGCATTTAATTAATTGGTTGCAATCAGGGTGTGAAAGGTATTTTAAGCAATATAGTAAAAAAAAAACCATCCTGCACCTTTAAACGGTAGCACATATGGTTGTACTTGATAGCAGCAGTGCTATTGTCTAAACCACAGGTGTTAAAATTAAGGCCCGGGGGCCAAATCCGGGCCACCAATGGGTGCAATCTGTCCCGTAGGATGAATAACAATGAAGATATTAACGGTGTAAAAACGATTTGAATTCAGGTTCTACATATAGAATAAATGGTTAATTAACCTGCTCAATAACAAACAGAAATGACGGCGTTAGCATCAGGTACTAGTACCAAAACTGGTCAGGTTTGGGAACATCTTAGCCTGGATATGGTCAATAAAAAGACTACTACCACTATAAAAAAAGACTACTATCATATGATGGCAGTATCTTGCTGATGCACCAACATTTACAGAGAAAGAACGTGGGTCATTTGAACCAAACACAGTCTGATTCACCTCAGTAACATTCAAGACTGTTTTTTTTTATCACACACATTGTACAGTTTATACATGTTATGAGCATATTTTTGTTATAAAAGAGCTTGAGCGTCATGCCAGAGTGTGTCTGACAATTCTATTTTAAATTAAATACATGCGGTCTGAAGAACAGCAGCACCATGGAGCTCTTCCTGGAGATGAGGCAGACGTTCACACCAAGCAATGTGACCGACTGGTTATTATTATTATTGTAATCACCTGGAGACAGAAACATATCATGCTATAACTCAATGAATACTTGAGATGTCGCCATGAAATTACATGGGCATATACATATAACTAAGGCACATCAGATGCTATGATCCATTTGAGTAAAGGTCAAAAGGTCAAGATCACAATTAACTAAAAGTTTAAAATCACATTAGTCAAAAACAGAGGGTCACAGAAATTTCAGATTGGTACCAAACAATGCAGAATGAAGATTTATACAATTCTCATATTTGGTGTTATCACCTACGACCAATAGTTTTTGAAAATTAACTTCTGTAACAGTGTTCGTGTGTGTCAAAAAGACATATCACGCTATAACTTCTTCAATACTGGATATATTATCATAATATTACACACACTGTTGCATATATACATATAATGAAATTATCAATACTGCAAAAGGTCAAAGGTCATGGCCGCATTTAGCAGAAAGGTCAAAAATCACATTATTGGCTCTAATTCAAGAACTTCTTGTCATAGAAACTTGAGATTGGCGCAAAATAGGGAGAAGATTAGACCTTCTCTGAATACTTATTGAAGTGTTAGATAGATAGATACTTTATTGATCTCCAAGGAGAAATTTACAGCACCATCAGCTCAAAAAGTTGAAACCTAAGGGCATGCAAGTCGAATAAAAACAAATCTACAGCATGTTCAATAAAACATGTATTTTTCGTTGTCCCCATCTTTCTTGTGTTTATTATCATTTGCCACATAGTTAAATCAATGTCATGCTAAATTAAAATAATAATAATTATAATAATTATCCAATTAGTGGACTAATCGTTTCAATAGTCAGTGACTAGTTGATTGTTAAAATAGTCGTTAGTTACAGCCTTCCATGACTGAGAGTAAAATTAACACGTCTACACTCATGTGTTCTAGTACAAGACTGTAAATCCATTTATTACTGTTGTGAAACTGCAGGTTTTGTCGCTTGTGCATCAGTGCCACCATTCAGCCTTGATAGTTGATTCTATTCCAATAACGAGTCCATCGCCACTAGAGTATAATTAGATCCGTAATTAGAAAAAGAAATAAATCCACCATCAGTCGACAGTGCAGCCAGCATTCAAAGTTTAACCACGACTGAAAAAAAAACTACCAATAATTGACTGTGTTTACGCTGCGAAGAGTGGAATAAATGTCAAAGTGCAGCAAAGGAAAGATAAAAATGATAGAAAAGCAGAGTACTGAGAGGGGGGTGGGAGTGTTTGTGAACACCACTAATGTTCTTTCACCACCGTCTCTCAGGACAACTTGGTGCGTCTCTCCACACCAGTATATTTCTATTTGTTCCTCCGTCGTCTACTCGCGCTCGACTGTGTCACATGAGACGCAGGCCTCCTGTCGGAACACGCCGTCCTCCTGCGTACAAGCTTTGTGATTTCAGATCAAATACATCATGCTAATCTGCGACGCAAGTTTCTGTCAGACGTTCGTCTTCCTGTTATCATTTGTTATCGACGGTGTCCTGTGTGGACGTGGACGCAGACTGCACTGTTGTTTGGATCCGCTTTCAAACAGGGGGAAGCTTTTGCTCATCTGCAACGACACTAAAGGAGCTGAACAAAAGGTCTGAGGTGATTTTGGCTGCTGTCAGGACGTACACACCACTGTTTGGGGCTCGTAAATGCTGTCCTGCAGCCAAGGGTGTGCTTTAGATTTACACCACAGGGGTGAGGTCATCTGAGGAGCAGGAGCATGGACCATATATGGACACAGAAATGGACACAGACATGGACACGGATATGGACACAGACATGGACACGGATATGGACACAGATATGGACACGGATATGGACACGGATATGGACACAGACATGGACACGGATATGGACACAGACATGGACAGAGACATGGACACGGATATGGACACAGACATGGACACGGATATGGACACAGACATGGACACGGATATGGACACAGACATGGACACAGACATGGACACGGATATGGACACAGACATGGACACGGACATGGACACGGATATGGACACAGATATGGACACAGACATGGACACGGACATGGACACGGATATGGACACAGACATGGACACGGATATGGACAAGGATATGGACACAGACATGGACACAGACATGGACACAGACATGGATACAGATATGGACACAGATATGGACACAGACATGGACACGGGTATGGACACAGACATGGACACGGATATGGACACAGACATGGGCACAGATATGGACACAGATATGGACACAGACATGGACACGGATATGGACACGGATATGGACACGGATATGGACACAGACATGGACACGGATATGGACACGGACATGAACACAGACATGGACACAGGCATGGACACAGACATGGACACGGACATGGACACGGACATGGACACGGACATGGACACGGACATGGACACGGACACAGACATGGACACAGACATGGACACGAATATGGACAGACATGGACATGGATGTGGACACAGATATGGACACAGATATGGACACAGACATGGACACGGACATGGACACAGACACGGACGTGAACACAGAAATGGACACAGATATGGACACAGACATGGACACGGGTATGGACACAGAAATGGACACAGACATGGACACGGGTATGGACACAGACATGGACATGGATATGGATATGGACACAGACATGGAAACGGATATGGACATGGATATGGACACAGACATGGATACAGACATGGATATGGATACAGACATGGACACAGATATGGACACAGACATGGACACGGACATGGACACGGATATGGACACAGATATGGACACAGACATGGACACGGATATGGACACGGGTATGGACACAGACATGGACACAGACATGGACACAGACATGGACACAGACATGGACACAGATATGGACACGGATATGGACACAGATATGGCCACAGACATGGACACAGACATGGACACAGATATGGACACAGATATGGACACAGACATGGACACAGACATGGACACAGATATGGACACGGATATGGACACAGATATGGCCACAGACATGGACACAGACATGGACACAGATATGGACACAGACATGGACACAGACATGGACACAGACATGGACACAGATATGGACACAGATATGGACACAGATAAGGACACAGATATGGACACAGATATGGATGGGTACATAGACATACATGGACACAGAGGAAGCTTATCTATGTTCACCTGTTTGTATGGGACTGGGGACCCTTTTTTTTTTAGAAAAGGGAACATTGAACCCTTTTTGGGAATAGTGGGGAAAATAGGGATGACCCCGACACAGACGTCATGGACACTAGGGTTGCAACGATTAGTCAACACAGTCGACAAAAATTGATAATAAAAATATTCGACAATGAATTCCATTATTGACTATTGTCACCAAATGCATTTTTCCAACAGCGGTAGAAATGTTACTTGATTATAATCTCTGCAGAGTCACTCAAGTGCAGTCTGTGAGCGGTAACATACAGAAATGATAGCGTTAGTACCAGGTACTAGACCCAAAACTGGTAAAGTTTTGGAGCCTTTTAGCCTGGATACGGTGAATAAAAAGAACAGACCTTGTGTATCAAGACAGGACCTCGATGATGCACCGACATTTACAGAGAAAGCACATCACACAGTCTGACTCACCTCGGTATGGTTCGATTATCATTCAAATAACATTCAAGATAATACGGTTTTTAGATCATGGTCGTCCACAATTCACTAAAATACTTTTTCCTCCTTCAATTCTCAATGGATTTAAATTCTGATTGATTGATTCATTTCAAAGTAATTGTCCCAATATTAGTTTCTACCAACAACCTCCTGCATATTATTTAACATCTTTGACCACAGTAATATGTCATTACCCAGTTACCTACTTTAGTTCAGTCAGATGTTACCCCAGAAGAGCTTTTAAAAACACACATCCACACAGTGGGATTGATTATATCATCTACTGAATGACTCCCTTTTGTTGATAGCAAGACATAACAGCTGTGAGGTACAGATCAGCACAAGGACATTGGCCCTATTTTTATCACATACATTGTACATATTATAAACATATTTTTGCGATATTTCATTTTCATACTAATCTGCAGTATGTTCAATAAAACGTGTAGTTTTCATTGTACCCATATTTCTTGTGTTTATTATAATTTGCCACATAATTAAATCAACTGCTATATTTAAGAAAAAAATTTATAATTATCCAATTAATCGACTAATCATTGCAATAGTCGATTATTAAAATAGTTGATTGTTGCAGTTCTAATGGACACAGACATGGACAAAGACTCAAACATGGACATGAACAATGAAACAGACACAGACATGGACACAGACACAGACATGAACATGGATATGGACACAGACATGGACACAGACATGGACACAGACATGGACACAGACATGGACACAGACATGGACATGGACACAGACATGGACACAGACATGGACACAGCCACAGACATGGACACAGCCACAGACATGGACACGGACACGGACACGGACACAGACATGGACATGGACACAGACATGGACACAGCCACAGACATGGACACAGCCACAGACATGGACACAGACACGGACATGGACACGGACACGGACACGGACACAGACATGGACATGGACACAGACATGGACATGGACACAGACATGGACACGGCCACAGACATGGACACAGCCACAGACATGGACACAGCCACAGACATGGACACAGCCACAGACATGGACACAGACACAGACATGGACACGGACACGGACACAGACACAGACATGGACATGGACACAGACATGGACATGGACACAGACATGGACACAGCCACAGACATGGACACAGACACAGACACAGCCACAGACATGGACACAGACACAGACACGGACACGGACACGGACACAGACATGGACATGGACACAGACATGGACATGGACACAGACATGGACACAGCTACAGACATGGACACAGACATGGACACAGACACAGACACAGACATGGACACAGACACAGACATGGAGACAGACACAGACATGGACACAGTCACAGACATGGACACAGACATGGACACTAACAGTGTCCTGCATAAATGATGGAGCTGGTTGTCAGAGGCAGAGCTCCTGCCAAGAGGCGGCAGCGTCCATGCTAATGGGCTGATGGAGCCTCATCTAAATAAGTGTGAATAAAAGGGCTTTTACTGTGAGTGCTCACATCTAGTGCAGGGAAACGTGCTGCAAATGGCTTCATCTTAATCAAACAGCAGACAGAAATTCAATTCATTTAATTTTCACCGTTTAGCTTTTACCTCCGTGTCAGCTCCAGCTACAGAGCATATGTGGGTGCGTACCACAGACGCTCACATGCATGTAGGGAGCGCACACAGCCCGTTTGTTTGGAAGTCCTTATTCTCCCAAAGCCCATCGGAGATCAATCACTAGGCCGAGCATGATGGAGAGGCCTGTCACAGCTCAGTGCTGTGGCCTTGATTCACTAAAACAAATAAAATAGGCAGAGCCTTTACAAAAAGGTCCAACACAAGCCAGACAAGAGACCACACCAAGGAACATTCTGAGCAGGAGGTGAATAATGTGGACAGACAGTGACAGCAGGGACAGAGAAAGAGGTGGACAGGGACAACAGACCACAGGAAGAAGCTTTCAGAGCAGGAGATTAATAATAACACTGCTCTACAATTTATTTTCTTTGCAAAGTATCTTCTTCAGACATTTATTGTGTTAAATCGTCAATACTTTAATCAGATTAATGAGAAAACGCATCAGTTTGGTGTTGGTTAGTTCATGTTTTTAATATATATGACAATGTGTTCTTCCACATACTGTATATACTACTGTATCTACATGCATACAATGGATCAGTAAATATTTCACGTCAGAGGATACTGTTCGTAAACTTACATTGTTTATAATATACTGATTTTAAAATAAAATTAAAATAAATACAAAAACATGCAAAAACATGTGACACTTTACATCACACCAGCCACCACGCCCCCCAGTCATGGAGTCGTCCCATTCGGCGACACTGATTGGTTCCTTTGTTTTGAAGAAAACCTGAACCACATGATCCTCAGATGTTTTTGTGTGAGTGTCACGAAGTGAAATGCAGCCAGATGACGTGAGTCAGCTTTGGTATTTATGCCTCTATCCTTATTATAGATGTTGTGTTTGAAATCCTCTAGGGGCAGTAGTGAGTCACATTGTTGAGGGTTAAAGAAACATGCCGTCTATTGAAGCAGTGATTTTGATGTATTTACTGTGGAGGCATGAAAACCAGACCAGAAATAGGCGCAAAAGACGGTAGAGTGTGTGTCCACTAACCACCCCCGCCACTGCAATATGGGACGTTTAGGGCCCGTGACCCCACCCCTGCTCCTTTTTCACATGTGAGTCCTGTGAGCCCGGACATATCAGTCCCTTGCCAAATTCCACTTGCTTTGGACTTAATTCGCAGATAACCCCACAGCACTCGCGATCTCCTCCTAGCTGTTCTTGCGATGCTGGCACCGTCGTATCATACAGATGAATATATCCCCTAACCAGTTCACAATTTCTATCCTCCATCATCATTTTTAAAGTCCTAGCAGGAACCTTCTTCGTGGGTGGAATTCAGAAATGTTACACTTTGACCTCTATACTGCCCCCCCCCCCACAATTTCCTGTAGTATTGCTCCGATTCACCCCATAGCTCACTGGATTGCTAATGACCAACGGACAAAACTGACGGGTGAAACTATCTCCGGAACTGGATGAAAACATTTGTTTCCATCATTAACAGAGGGTATAAATTAGGCTTAATGTGTATATATGTCTTTTAAAACTTTGATAATTGTTGGACTAATGCAATAATTCAAATTCCTCTACGTTCGTGTAAATGTACTGACTGATCAGAACACACTGATCTGGTCCAAATGTGTCCCATATGGTAATGATTGGACCCCTGAGGCTCATAAATGCCAATGAACCCAGTGGCTTATGAGGACTTGTCTGTAAATACTGCCAACCACACGCCTACTATTCTACGAAGATTTAATATCAGTGGAAATTATTGTCGTCACTTAGTTATAATTGCAGTTCAGCACCAGATGAGTTCACATTTACACAAGAAAAAGGGAATGACTGGGTAAATGCTTGCAGATATATGGACGTTATTGTGCTGAATATGTATTCCTTCACATACTGGTCTTGGTACTGTTGCACATGAGCTGAATGCAGATGAGTGGAGGCTGTTGAGCCACTTTAGAGAAGAGATCATCCACCTGTCAAAGTAGGGACGTGGAAGTCCTATTCTCAAGGCAAGATCCAGTCAGTGTTACTGAAAAAAAAAAAACATTATATGCAAATTGTTCGAAGAAAAATACAAAAAGTCAAACACAAATTGCTTTCTTTTGGATGAGAACCCAGAAACCAAGTTTTTGAGAGATCAGGAAGTCAAAGATGCCCTCCCACACAAACAAGAAGAAGAAGAAGAAGCAGGCTGTGGCGTTGTACTGTCATGATGCAGCTGTTATGACTAAAAGGAAAAAATGAAAAACAGTTCTGTCCTTCATACTGAGAATATATTACATGGTTTTAATGAAATGACCATTTGAACAGACTTAATTTATTTAACTTTTTAAAAACATATTGTTAACACTTTACATTATGGATCGCTGATAAAGCAGTAATTCTATGGTAATTTTGATGTAATTTCATGGTAATAATTTCTTTGTAATTACTTTTGACAAGTAACTGATCGCTAATAAGGTGGTAATTATATCGGAATTTTGATGTAATTTTATGGTAATAATGCCTTTGTAACCGCTTATTACAAGTAACGGATCACTAATAAGGTGAAATTCTTTGTGGTAAGTCTTCAGTGACACTACGAAATGGTAAGACGCAAATGTTTCTATAAAGTATAGATACTATGAAGCCATGTTTCTAATTGGTCTGAATAATTGTGTTTGTATTCTGCTTTAGAACACTGAAGCAGTTTGTTCTTAAACAGTAGCAGCTATGTTAGCATACAGTAAGCTAGTTTGTTAAATATAAGTGGAACAACAGAAACATTTCATGCAATTTCACTATCTGGTCACAAATTACATCGAAGTGATCATAGAACAGGGGTGTCAAACTCGTTTCTGTTCAGGGGGGTACAGTCAGCCCAATATGATGTCAAATGGCCTAAACCAGTGAAATAATAACAGTGAAAAAAGCTAAATTACATGATGATAATGTTTACATCTACAACGTTTCCTTAAAATCTGAATAACAGCAAAAAAACCCAGCAATTTTAACAATATTTTGCCTCAGTTTGTCTCAATTATAACTAACATTACAATTAAAAATGCTTAAAACATTTAGCAAGAGGCAAAATATTGGTTAAAATTACACTCACTCCTCTTAAGACAAAACAGATTGTTCATATTTCTTCAGGTTATTTACACTTTTTTTTTATTAAAAAAAAAAAAAAAAAAGACAATTAGTCAATATAAACATTTCCATGTAATTTTCCTTTTTTACGCTAAAACAAAAATATTTATAGGTGATTATGATCATATTTTACTGGTGTGACCCAACTGAGGTCTAATTTTTCTGTATACCCACAAAATAGAACCAGAGTCCTATTCCATTATTCCTAGCTGCGGTATTCAGGCGATCTGCTTTGAACACTCTAATTTTTTCAAAGTAAACGCTTCCAACTACAATGATTTTTACACCACTGATTGTTAATATATTCAGTTTAATTTATCCTACGGCCCAGATTGGACCCTTTGTTGGGCTACCTTTGACCCCGGGCCTTAGGTTTGACATATATGCCATAGAATTACCACTGTATTAGCCAGCAGTTACAAAGGCTTAATTACCATGAAATTACATCAAAAATACCATAGAATTACCACCTTATTAGCGACCCATAATGTAAAGTGCTACCAAATTATTCTCATGCTAATATGATCGAGCAAATTGTTCTGGAAGTGTTATTGAGGACAAACTGTCTAAACTTAGTGTGCAAACACAAGAATGAGTAGAAACACTGACGGGTTTAAAGGAAGATGTGAGCCAAGACACAAAGTACAGAATAAAAAGTACTAATGGTCTGGTTCTATTTCTGTTCTGTTCCCTTAGTTTGAGAAGTGATTTATTTTTTTTTTTATCAACATGTGAAACAGAAACAGCTTCATAGCGCTGCCATGACATCCTTTTTGTGATAGTATAAAATAAGAATAAAGAAGTTCTATGTGTTTCCATAGCTTTGAAAAACTGTCATCATTGGTCAATTACTATTATTTTTGTGTTGACACTCACACATGAGCCGTGGAGCCTTTGAATCTTCTGCCTGTGACGGCATTATGTGGCCGTTTCAAACACAAGTGCTGGAGGCCACATGGTCCTCTCATTAGGCTTCTGCAAATCTAAAGTCCCATTAAAGCCACAACAACAGCGCACATACGACACACGCCAACGCCGGCTTTTGTTCTAATGAAGCGAGTGTCATCAAAAGTACAAGGTTGTGTCATCATTCTGAGCAGAGTTAGGGCATTAATATAAACGTTGACACGTCGACTCCAATAGCACAAGTTGGGTCATGGAGGCCTAATCCAGCTACAGGGGTACACACTGTATGAGTCTCCAGTTCATCTCAGACTGAACACATAAAGACAAACAATCACTGTCACATTCACACCTATGGGTGATTTAGAATAAATGTGTCATTCCACTTTTGTCCTTTTGGAATCTGACGGGTCACCCAGAGTTACCATGGTGATGGGTCACCCAGAGTTACCAACACATGCTGCGTTTGCTGCATGGTGTGTCCCCTCCACTGTCTGCGTGGTGTGTCCCCTCCACTGTCTGCGTGGTGTGTCCCCTCCACTGTCTGCGTGGTGTGTCCCCTCCACTGTCTGCGTGGTGTGTCCCCTCCACTGTCTGCGTGGTGTGTCCCCTCCACTGTCTGCGTGGTGTGTCCCCTCCACTGTCTGCGTGGTGTGTCCCCTCCACTGTCTGCGTGGTGTATCTCCTCCACTGTCTGCGTGGTGTGTCCCCTCCACTGTATGCGTGGTGTGTCCCCTCCACTGTCTGCGTGGTGTGTCCCCTCCACTGTCTGCGTGGTGTGTCCCCTCCACTGTCTGCGTGGTGTGTCCCCTCCACTGGTGGATTTACCATCATTCATCAACCAGACACTCAGAAAAAGTCTGTCCACTACACGTCATGTGGACATTGGTGTCACCCACGTTGGGTTAAGCCCCTCCCCCACTGCAGTGAATCTGAAGTAGCATTAGCATTAGCATCTACAAGAGCAGACGGTGCCACAGTAGCTGCTGCACAAACTGTAAAAAACTGTTCATCAAACTGGTTCATGTGTCTCTGTGGAAATAAAGACTGTTTTTTTTCTGCACGTTTTCAAAACAAGTGACGTCACCAAACCTAGCTGGATGTTACTCTGGGATGGTAAACACACACAGAGCCAGAGGGGAGGGGGGAGTGTTCCTTTACACATTCTGAGCCAATCACAGACGCCTCATCAGCGCGTCATGGACATGTATGAGGAAGTGGAAGTAAAGTGTGTTGTTCCACCTCCAGTCATTTTTCTACCGTGAAAAAACAACTGGAAACAAAACAACCCAAATGCATTCAATAACAATGGAGAACACAACAATATTAATGAAATAACCATGGAATGACTCCTTTAAATTCTTTTTACAGAAGCGACAATCGTTCAGCTTCATAATCCACTATTTTGTTTAGTCATTCCTGACTTTCGTCAGACCCCTTTGAACTTTCCAGCGCTCTAACTACATCATCCTAAAGATTACACTGATTGGTTGTAGTACCGTCCTATTGCATACAGAGGGATTTGAAAGACAACCTTTTAGCCCGCCTCCCCCGACCATGAAGCACCACTAGACCCATACATGGAATGAATAGAGTTAGCACTGCTAGGCTACTTTTGTTTATTATTTTCACATGTTCATTATAAATTACAGATCATAGTGAATCTACAAATCTACAAAATATTTAACATCAGGCAGATTATTCTTAAAATTGCACTGACTTCTCTTGAAAAAACACTTCTTCATATATTTGTGCAAGATTATTCAAATATTTTGTGAAATTGACTTTGTTTTAGTGTAAATATGTGAAAATATTTACATTTACAAAGAGAAAAAAATTGGACTTGTGAATATTAATAGATTATTATGATAATATTTTACTAGTTCTGACCCACCTCAGATTGAACTGATCTGAATGTGTAACCCGAACTAAAATTATTAATAATAATATAAAATGTCTATTTTCAAATTTCAGAAATTCATCCCAAGGGACAGATTGGACCCTTTGGCCGGCCGAATTTGGCCCCCGGGTCTTATGTTTGACACCTGTGCTCTAGCCAAACTGTTGGAGCTCTGTAGGAAGTGTGTCATGTGGTTTTATCCTGGAGTGTGAGGAGTGTGAACAGCAAGCAGTGGGGGTGTGAGTCTCACCTGTCAACTACCTACACTGGAGTGAAGCTCTGAAGTGTGTGTGTGTGGCGTGCATGTGTGTGCGTGTGTGTGTGAGTGTGTGTGTGTGTGTGTGTGCGTGTGTGTGTGTGTGTGTGCATGTGTGCGTGTGTGTGTGTGCGTGTGTGTGTGTGTGTGTGCGTGTGTGTGCGTGTGTGTGCGTGTGCGCGTGTGCGTGTGTGCGTGTGTGCGTGTGTGCGTGTGTGCGTGTGTGCGTGTGTGTGTGTGGGTGGGTGGGTGCGTGTGCGCGCGCGTGTGTGTGTGCATGTATTAACTGCTTGAGACAGTTCTTCAATGAATTAGGCGACTGTGAGTTTCAGTATTTAGTTATTTTCTTCTGTGGTTTTATTTTAGGGTCAAAACAGGATGAACCAGTGGTGCCAGGTGCAACATCTGCATTCTATGCTTTAACATACTTTTGTTTTATGTTCATTTATCATTAACACAAAGCATCCATACAAACCATTTATATACACATTATATTTCTTAAGTCACCTCACACAATATGATTTGTATAATCAACTATAAAGTATATTAATATTTATAGTCACTACACATACACACATATATATATATATATATATATATATATATATATATATATATATATATATATATATATATATATATATACACATTTGTTAACTGAATGCACAGAATGAAATTATGATGCTGTAATTTTGTAACTGAAAATGAACTAACTTTAACTTCACTAAAAATACAGTATTTAATACATATGATAATATCTCCTAATCATCATAGTCTGTATTATTTCATCCCACTTACATTATATGCATTCGTCTACATTATAACTACATTTTCACTTATTCAGATAATGTTCTGTATTTTGTTATTAGACTAGTTTTATACATCCTTATAAAAGCACAAATTGAAGAAGACTTATTGTATGTATGATTCATTTGACTTCACTTCTGTAAATGTATTCAGGAGGAGCACTGCAGAGACACCAGGGGCTGAAGGGTTAAGTGCTGACCAGGCTGTGTAAATAGCCCCCCCCCCTTCCCCAGGTTGTGTTCTGGGCCAAAGCACTGCGGCGTCACATGCGCTGGTGTAAAAGCTGCCCAATCAAATCCAGCTGCGGCTAGAGCGGGTTACACGGCTGCCGTAGTCATCATCAAAGAAGCAGCATGATTCACGCTGGCGCTGTCCTGATGCTCTGACACAAAACTGCTTTAAGGACGTGTGAAGGAAGTTGGACACGTTCCAGAGACCCTCCCCTTTTCATCACATATGCACCGTCCGTGCACACGCAGGAAGTGTCCACTCATGCAGAGCGTCAACAAAAGAAAAGTCCATCAATATCAAAACTACATCCAGTTTTGCTCATGGATAGAATAAGGGTCAGGGGTCAGGGTTAGGGACAGTTTTTGTTATGGATATAGTCGCACTGGGAGAAAAGACTACGATTAGAAAAGATTAAGATTAATTACTGGAATGAACATGAAGTTTCTCTGACTTCCAGTAGAGTGGACGTTTGTTTTCAACACTGCCTGTTAATAAAAATGTCGCTCGTTTGATCTCAGTTTGTCTGCTAACAAAGCTATTAGACGACATCTTCCAAAAGTCTCAGATTTTCAAGAAATTCTTGGAGTGAAGTTGATGGTTTGAACTGCATCTGTTTTCTGTGTTCAATGGATAATGTCTGTGACGTGATGACGTATTTTTGACCACTTTCTGAAAAACTGAGATTTTTGGTATTCATACTGAAGACGGCGTCATTTCGATTCGTATTCTGACAAATATAAAACACACCACATATAAGTACAAATGGACAATAAAATGGACAAAAATGAACAAAATATTCAATAAAATTTTTTTAAAAATTACTAAAATATTCAATAAAATGTTGTATTTTTGACCATTTTCTTCCATCTGAGAAATTCGTATTCGTACTGACAACAGTGTACCCCCAACTTTTCATTTCATAAAGATAATTTTTGATGTCTTTTCGAATCGTATTCTGACAAATATCAAACACACAACATATAAGTACAAATGGACAATAAAATGAACAAAAATGGCAAAAAATATTTAGTAAAATGAAAAAAAAAGACCAAAATATTCAATAAAATGATGTCTTTTTGTCGCCTAGCTGTGCTCGATGGCCCTAGTGGCAGAGAATCTAACTTTCTACTGGGGAGCCAATCAGAGACGCCTCATCACCGCGTCATGGACATGTATGAGGAAGTACCGGTAAACTCTGTTGTTCCACCTCCAGTCATTTAACCACCGTCACCTCCACATGATATGCACATGGTCACATACAAACTGTTTTTGGTCAGTTTAAGTCTGTACCGAACTAAAAATCTGTTTTCAACGGTTCAGTACAGATACATACACCGTTACGGCCTTACTTATTAACTATAAAATATTTATTAACTTAGTATTCTAAGGTTCTGCCAGAGCTACTGGGAGACAAGGTCAGGGTTCAGTGTCTTGCCCAAAGACATCTTGAAGCGGAGAGCGTGGGGTTGTCTCCAGGATTTGGTTTAGTGTGGTAAGGTGTGGGGTGTGGTTCCGATTAAAGAACATGGATACAGATGTCCTGATTGAAGATTTATTCACTGCGGTCCTGTGGCATCTACACACAGTAATAAACCAGGAATAGATGAATAAAAAAGTGAAAAACAAGCCGAGATGGTGAACTTGGCACGGTTACCTAGCAACAACACAGTGGCTAATAAAACAGGACTACGTTCATAACCGTCATAATATCCGTGGTGCGTTCAACAGCGTGGGTCATTTGAAAACTTACAGAAAATGAGTTATTCCTGAACAAATATAACCAAACAATCAAATAAACAATTAAACTGTGTGGTCTTTCTAACACACCTGTAGCTAGGATGTTAACCTCTGACCCTTCAGTCATTGGACGACCCGCTCTACCAACTGAACCACGGTCGCCCCTGAATAAAATGACTGTTTAGTGATTGCAATTTTTTTATGTGATAGATATTGGTGGTTATTTGAAGTGCTCTGACATTCTATTTCATCATCTACTACATCAGTTAAGTTTATTTTTTTTAATCATCCTTATTTGAAACAATAGAAATAACAGAACAATATCATTCTGAGCATTTAATGACTTACAGTAATTCCACTCAGTTGAACCTCATGTATGTTGTTCAGTTCTGTTCACTTATATCCATAATAGTTCCCCTTAATAAAAAATATTAGTTAGAAGAACATGTTACAGCAACTTAATACATTTCAGTTAGTAGTACTATTTCTGAAACTTTGAGTATTTACTACTTAATATATTTAATTATTCTGAACGTTTGGGTTGACAGCGCATGGGTCAAAATGGTCACTGGTTCAAATCCCTAGTTCAGATGACTGTGTTCAGGTGTGTGCTGTAAAGGCTGTTGTTGGGGTGTGGTCATGTCAGCTGCAGCGTTAACGTTCACCCAGAGTAAATGGGAGGAAAGTTGTTCCTATCGGTTCAGACGGCAGGAATGGAGGTGTCATCCCATTTCCCTTCCTTTACCATATTTCCATTTCATGCATGTGCAGCTGTTTGCGTAGGTCACACACTCTGCGCTTGGCTTATACGTGGGCTGTTAGCTTTTTATTAAGGTGCCATGTTTGATGTGAGCAGCGCCACTAATGATCCAAGGCAGGCTTTTATAAATACATAATGATGTTTACCATGAGATTGGTAAGATTTTCTCATTAAAAGTTCATAAAAAAAAAAAAGCCTAAGTTGTTGGCTCAGGAGGTTTAAGATTGATATTTAATCATGTCTCTGTCACAGGAAAACGACAGTGGAAAGAAACTGACGACACAGCAGCAAATGTACGGATGGACAGAGTGACGGCGCCGCAGCACGAAGAACAACGGACACAGGTTTGGGTCAGAGGCTGGAAGTGTTCCAATACACACAGTGTCATGAGTGTCACTTTAGGGGCAGTTTACATGAAGACGAATGTGGCTAAATATAAATACCACAGCATATTTTATCACAAGTGCCTTTCGTTTACACGGTGCCTGCGCCGTCAGAATACGCACAAATCTGAAGACACGCTGGGTAAGAAACAACGAAAAATACAGATTTTATTTCTTACCAAAACACAGTAGTACCTCGACTTACAAAAGACCCAGCGAACTAATAATCCAAATAACAAAAAAAACTTTACCTCAATTTTTTGTCTCTGAATACGAAAGAAAATTTTATTTATGTAAGGAAACTGAAACAAACCTCAAAGACATAAGTACAGCACAGTACTGTATGTACTATATGGAACTGTGTAATGTATAGGGTTGTCAAAAAAAATCGATTTTAGATACTAAATCGATATTGACCCTTGGTATCTAATTAGATACTAAGTTGCTGGAAAATCGATTTTTGTTTTTATGGTGCGTCGCCGCTTTTTTGTAGCGGGTAACGTTAAGAATTCTAAACAGGCATCAACGCGGTCAGCTCTGGCACAGCCGTAATGCCGGCGTGTAAATTAAAGGCCCCGTCCCATTTCTCCCCCTTAAAACTTCCACTTGGTTTTAAGTGCCCCTAAAAAGTAAATTCCACTCAACAAGGGGAAATAATTCCCCCTGAAAATGGGACACCACTCGCGAAGTGAACGTAACAAACGTGCTCACGTCACAAGCTGACAAGTCTACCCCGCCAAATATGAAACCACCCCTCTGCGAGACTGACAGCAGCTGACTACTATTTACACGGAGGACAAATGTCGGTCCCAGCTGTGTTGCCTGTTGTGTTGGTTCTGTTTATTTACCTTCGGGATGAGCAGAGAAGAAATGCGGCAAAACAGAAGACGCATTCACCGTCTACTTTGCCTTTCAGTCTTGTCTCAGGTATGTTGATTTATTTAAATATTTGGATGTATTTTTTCTTCAATAGTTGGCGATTTATAACATTAACGTTAGCATTACCGCTAGCTTGACAAGGTAACATTACCGGTCCAGTTCCTCCAGCTGCGGCCGCCATTTTTGTTGTCAGAAATCAGTCGGCTCGCTGAGCTCGCAGTGCATCATGGGTAATTTCATCTTCCACTCAAAACGAAGTCCGCAACCAACCTCACTACATTTTGAGGGTTGATTTTAAGGGCAAAATCGCACTCCCACTTGCTCCCCTAGGTAATGGGACACCCTACCCCTACACATGAACGCGCAAAATCTAGGGTTAGGGGAAATTTTAGGGTTAGGGGGAGAAATGGGACAGGGCCAAAGTCTCTTTTTTTCTCCAGCTGCCTCTGACAGCACACGGGATGACGCCAGTGCGACCACAGACCTATACACTATTTCTATAGGTCTGTGATTGGACCATCCGATGCAACTTTGCTTTTAAAGGCCTCGATATAGTCGAACGTTTATGCGCGCGGGCGGCAGCCAGGCGGTAGCGCATAGTATCACGTTACCACCACGGAGGCCACCGTGAGCATGTCAGCCTATCATTTTTGACGTGCGCGCTGCTAGTCCCATATGGCAAGCCAAAGTGTTCACATAGCCACGCGTTGTCTTTATTATATCACGCGTTACAGAACGCGTTCTAGCACGCGCACTGGCACGCTATCACGCGTTACAGGACGCGCTCTGCTACGCGCACTGGCGCGCACAATGGCACGCGTTCTAGAACGCGTTCTGTAACGCGTGATATAATAAAGACAACGCGTGGCTATGTGAACACTTTGGCTTGCCATAGTCCCGCAAGGGGTCCGCGGTGGTCACATGATACAATACGCTGCCGCTCGCGCACATAATGCTCGACCATAAAGAGTCTTGCAGTTAGCACTGCAGAAGGGCTTGAGCAAAAAGATAGGCCTACCTTAACTTGCCAAGAGATAGACATGCATTTATTCTGCACCCGCACTCACTACCTTTTTTTAACAGTCCATGGAGGACATTTTAAAAGGAATCCCTCACATCTCCAGTATCGAAATAGTATTGAGTATCGAGTATTATCCTTAGTATCGGTATCGAGTTGGAAATTTTAGTATCGTGACAACACTAGTAATGTACATAAATAATTCACATATGTATTGTCCCATTGGCTATGAAGGAGCTACCCATGATGCTTTTCGTTACCCTCTGACGCTCAGTCATCACACAGTTCTAACCACACACACATAAAAGACAGAAGTGACTCCTGTCCAACAACAGAAGTGAAACAGGAGATGACAAAAAAAGGAGGCGGCAGCCATCACTCCACCAACACGAACAGAAGACAGAAGACCCTCCGAACCCATGGATGAACCCGTGGAGAAAAAAAAAAAACATCGCCCACAACGTGCAACAGAAATTTCAACACAAACAACTGCTGACGTTTTAACACTGAGCAGAAGGACTGACATCTGTAGGGTGTGTGTGTGTGTGTGTGTGTGGGAGTGTGTGTGTGTGTGTGTGTGTGTGTGTGTGTGTGTGTGTGTGTGTGTGTGTGTGTGTGTGTGGGAGTGTGTGTGTGTGGGAGTGTGTGTGTGTGGGAGTGTGTGTGTGGGAGTGTGTGTGTGTGTGTGTGTGTGTGTGTGTGGGAGTGTCACTCCGTCCACCATGTTTTTATCTTTTGAATTCACGCACTTCACAGGCAGTTTCTCACGTCACTTACATACTGTAGACAACATGGCGGCTGTTGACTATGAAAACTGGACGTAACTCTACACCTAAAAAATGGCAGCTTTGGAGGATATTTACATTACACTTAAGTTCACTGACGGTAGAAATGAGATGCCCTCCGTACCCAAAGACAGGACGGAAAGGACGGGAAGTTCAGATATTGGAACACAGCTCCAGGCTCTAGGACTCTGATCACTTATTACTTTTTTCTACCAACACTGTCAGGTGTTTGAGCATGTGCGCAACATTCGATTATTTATTTGAAATTATTTTTCATGTATTTATTTTATTTGTTTTTTGTATTTATTTATTATTTTGTATGTATTTGTTCATTTACTAATTTTAATGTATTTTTTATTATTTATTCATTTATGTATTTAAAACAAATTTTTATTAAAATGCTTTTATTTTATTCATTTATTTATTTTTAAAGTATTTGTCTTTTTGAATTTGATTCGATTCGATTGTTTAGTTATTTATTTTTACCACTGCCATTATATATACTCCTGTGTATTTTTTCATATTGCAGGATTTAAAAAAAAAAATTGCAATGTTAGTTTTATCATACAGACCTATTTCACACACACACACACACACACACACACACACACACACACACACACACCCATTTCCATGTCTCATCAGGACCAAGTTTGTAATCAAGTAGCTACTGGGTAGTGAGTATAAGCTCTTAAAGAACAAATAAATAAATAGAAATAAAAATGATAAAAATTTATTAAAATTAAAAAAATAAATAAGTAAAAATGAACAAATAAATAAAAAATAGTAAATAAAAATACATTTAATAAATAATATTTTTAAAAGTATCAATAAATAAATAATGACAAATCAATAAAATGTTTTAAAAAGCATAAATTAAATATTATTTTTTAAGTTAACATCTTCAAACCTTTGAAAAATAGACAGTTGGCTTTGCACCTTTTTCCCTCATGCTTTGGGGAAAAATACAAATTAACAAATTAATTATAGGACCACATCATTTCTATTTTACTTGTGGGGACCTACATTTATATTTAACCCTTGTGGTTTTGGTCCCCATGGTGTGACTGTGTGAACATATCGATGTCCCCATGAAGATAGGAATACACACAAACACACACACACACACACACACACACACACACACACACACACAGAATCATAACCACTTCCTTTTCATAATGTCATTAATTTAAACAAAACTAAAATTCATTGGAACAATATGACATAAAAACCACTGAGTGACATTTCAAAGTCAGTAGGTTCATGTAAGTCAGTGAAGTAAGTGAAGTGTGGTGTACAATCAAAGTCCATTAGAATTTCAGTAAAAGTCCCAAAGGTGCACAAAGAACAGACTCCAATGCACATCCTAAAGAAAATATTCAGTCATGAGAGTAAATTATGCATACAAATGTGCCACAGGTTTGAAAAAAATGCTATGTAGATTTGCCAGTTAGGTGGTTGAGGGTGCAGAGGAAGTAAATAAATAATCCTGTTTAATAATTCATTGAAATTCATGTTGCTTTGCCTCCAGCCTTGAGAGTATTTAGAATGTAGCCTGGAAGGGTCCTGCCTCTGACTGCTGCTGCTGCTGCTGCTGCTGTTGCCGCTGCTGCTGCTGCCGCTGCTGCGGTTACAAAAACCAACGCATGGTCAGACGCGCTGACCTAGCGTTGGTTTTTGACGCACAAGGTGTCCCTCGGCGTCTAATTGAGATGCAGTCGTTTTCTAACCCACTGATTCAATATGTGACACTTAGAGCCCTAACCCTAACCTTTAACCCTAACCCTAACCCTAACCTTTAACCCTAACTCTAACCCTAACCTTTAACCCTAACCCTAACCCTAACCTTTAACCCTAACTCTAACCTCAAGATGCTAGATTGGAATGGACGGACGGACGGGGGCGGGACTAAGGTCCAGAAGTTCTGTGCAGCTGTAGATTGTGTTGCTATGGACCGAAATATGATACTCAGATGCAGCACAGTCAAAGAAAAGCTGAATCAGGTGAATTTCATTAAACATGTTTCTTAGTGGTGCTTTTATTTATTATTTATTTATTTATTATTGAGTGGCCATGGCTCAGTTGGTAGAGATAAAGACGACTGTAAAGAGGTCATAGGGTAGATGTGAAGGAGGGTGCAGGGAAGTTCTCAAGGGGGTCAAAAATAAGACGATATGGTTAAAAAAAAAAAAAAGACTCCAAGGAGGAATGAGAGAAGGTTGTGATGAACAGAAGACTGTTCTTCCAGTCTGCAGCTCATGTCTTGGCAGCGTTACTAGTCTGTCTTAACGCTGATTAACTAGACAAAGATAAGCATTTTCCTTCTTTTGCAGTTCCCCTTCTGCTGGCAGCTGAAAAATGAATGTTCACATATTACCATTTAATTAGAAACATACACTATGAATTCAGCTTAAAGTGAAAGTGTTCAGATTTCACACACAGACGCCAGAGACACATGATGTTTCCTGTTTTTTTTAAAGTCTGCAGACTGGAGGAAACCAACACATTAATACAGATTAATCCATCATTATTATCAGTATTAGTGCAATTTAACAAAATACCAGAGGGGGGATGTTTTTTTTCCCCCACAGAAAAAACTCACTGGATGTTGTGGGTCTGTGTGTGTGGTGACCATTCGATTTCTGTTTTCAAATCAGGAAGTGGAAAGAAAAGACCGTCTCCCATCATCTGTCCCAGAGTTCAGTTCATTTGCTCATGAATGGGAATTGGGGGGAAATAACAACAGGGGCAGTTTTTAAACACTGATTTTAAAGGAAGGGGGGGGGGGGGGGCACACTGTCTGTGTCCTCACACGTGCAGCACTGGCAGCAGAATCAGTGATAAAAACTGTCCCTGTTTTTATTTTCTCCAATTAACCTGGTGTCTAGAGTCGACCACAACAGCACATTTTGTTCTACATGGGTCAGCTTTCTACACTGTAGATTTTGCAGTGTTAATTTGGAGACAATGGGACCAAATACACTCTAGAAGAAGTTAAATAAACTCTCTAAGTGTTGATTTAACACTGCAAAATTTACTGTGTACTTACCAGGAAATTATACATTATACTGACACCACATGATGTGGTAGAATACTATATATATATATATATATATATATATATATATATATATATATATATATATATATATATATATATATATATATATATGTATAAATCTATGTTTTTGTATAACTTTTTGATATTTTATCAAATTTTTAGGCGTTTTTTTCTGTATTTTAGAAGAGTTTCTGGACATGTTTTGGACTTTTCATCGAGTTTTTGTGTTATATTGTTTGTTTTGTGTTTTTTTGGTGGATTTTAAATATGTTTCGGGGGGGTATAAAACATATTTTTTCTTTCATTGTGTATTTAGTGTGTATTTTGTGGGTAATTTATAGGTGAAAAAATAGACCAGTCAACCAACAAAGTGTTTTAGTCTTATTTTTTTATTTAGGCTATATTGTCTTTGTTTTGTTATTTTATCAATTATTGGCTTTTCAACGAGCAAATGTTTTTGTGCTCGACATATTTGAAATAAAATGACTAAACTAAACTATGATTAATCAAAACTCATCCAAAGCGACTGGGATTCATTTGATTAAACAATTTGATCATTTGACAGCCCTAATATATGATATAAGATGTGTGTGGTTAACCCTCCTGCGTATACACAGAGTGGTTTTTCCAACTCAGTGAATTTAAAAGAGCATCACAACGAGCCTCATTAATGCAGCAGCAGCAGCAGCTTCAGGTTCAGGGTTTAGTCCAAGGACAATTAACAGCATGGAACTATGAACCCTAAAGTTTAAGGATGAGCCACGCTACCTCCTCACCCACAGCTGTCCCAGGGATACCACTATACATCATTATTTGGATTTTAAAATGAAGAATAATACCTGAGTGTGTGGGATCATCAACATAAAGAGTTTGACCTTAAACAGTCTGAGCTGCAGTTTCATAACCGACCAACGACACTTAGAAACATGTCATTACATAACACATTAACATATTATGTTACATAAATGGTGTGTAAAGAATCATTCCAACAGAACATTCTGTACATTAATTAGACAAAGGGACGACAGAATCATTACATTAACCCTTAGGCTACAAACCTACTAAAAAGTACTTTGTTCCTGTACTGTACTAATATCAATTACAGTAAAGATAATGATGATTGTAAAATAATGATAATTAAACTGTTTTATTAACGACTTGAATAATAATTTTAAGTAATAGACTGGTGATTGGTGATTAATAGTCATGACTGGTAGTGTATGTCTAATTTTGTGGGAGGTTGATGGGGGCTTCTCTGTATGGATATATATATATATATATATATATATGTAACAGGGTCAATTATGTTGCAGCAACGGGGGTATGTCATGGTTATAATTACACAAAATTCTTTGTTTGTTTTTAGTTTATGCTGACAGAGCTAAAAGACAAGTGTTAAGATGTGGAACCTCTTTGTGTTTGTGTGTTTCCACTGTGCACTTTATGGTGCGACACCGCCTAATATATTAGGTATTTTCGCGCCCTTACCTCCTTCCTTTTGTTCTGGATGTGTGTGGAGGAGGTAAACGGCCATGTAATTTCCTAAATTCCTGTTTCGGCTTCTAAAATATTATTTTGGATTAATTGGCTATTTCAAACTTTATCAATTCATATTAATGTATAATTTGGGCTGTTTAGGGGCGTGTGTTTCGTGGATTCACTGACCGAGGGATTCATGTGTTTTCTGTCAGGAGCCCCAAATAAAGACTGTTTCCCAAGTGGTTACGTGCGGGTCTTGTTTAATATTAATACACACAACGCAGAGTCAGACACCACCGGTTACACACACACATATATATATATATATTATACTGCCCCACAACGTACAAAGTCAGTAACTGCACAGACACCAAACTCAGAATAATAGAATAATCATCTTACAGTTGTTGTTGTTCAGTCCCAGTAGTTGTAGGTAGATTATTGGACATGAGGCACTTATTGTTACTGTACATTAACTAACTTCTTTGCAGATATCAATAATTTTAAACATTTTATTTTACCTCCTTTTTACAGTTACTGTATTTTTGTTGTGTATTAAGCAGGAACTGAATATTCTTCAAAAACCTTTGTTGTCATAGTTAGGGATTTGTTGTGTTTGCGTTAGGCTAACTGGAACCATTAGATTCCTGTCAGACAGGGATGCTAAGCTAAGCTAAGCTAAGCTAATGTCATTTGTTTATATTTCATTCAGAAGTTCTGCTGTTATCACATTTCTAAGCTGCATCAAGGGTCAAATGGACAGTTTTTATTTTTGATATGTCCTAGTTATGGAAGTGTAATTACTGAGGTTTTTGAGTTCTTTATTTGGACGTTTGGTTTGTTGGAATTTTCACTGTTTGTTGTTATTTATCGTTACTTTTTTTGTATATGTATGCAGATATGCAAGTGTAAATGAAGATATTTGTATGTATAAAGTGTACGTATGTTTACAATTATTATTTAAATGGTTGTATATTTGTGTATGTATTCAGTTTGAGACAAACAAAAAAATGAAAATGAAATTAACTGTACTTAAGTAGAGTTTCTTTTTAGGTATATGTACTTTTGCTTGAGTATATATTTTTATGGAAACCTTTTACTTCAGACGTTCTTGTTCAAACAATTAAAACTTAAACTGACTACAGTCTGCTACAAACTGAATGCACTTCATATATTTATTACATTTTAATCATGCTTCAACTGTATTTTAATAGTATTTTAAACTGTATTTTAGAGCTGGACTGACTAATCGGGCCGATAATAGGGTCTCACTGATTACATCGGTATTGGCCAAGATGGAGCTGATTTATTGGCTTTTTTTGCTGCTGAGTTTTTGTTGCTCGCTGCTGAGCGCTGCCTGGAGAGTGAGAAAAAACCTGTCACTTCTAGTTTTACGTCTGCTCTGACGATCAGCCTGTCACCCCCACACATGAAATCACAGACTGATACCCCTACGTTCCACACCCGCTCCAACAACAACCATTTGTTCCCTGCTCCGAACACCCCCTGCCCTACGCGTGCTGGAGCAGCCGGACTGACGGTCTGGAAGGTCGTTCGTTGACCACCGTCAGCTGGTCCGGGGTCCCACTGTCAGATTACAACCCCCCCCTCCCCTCTTTAAAATGCTGCATGTTGATCATACTCAGGCCTTCACTGCCTTCTTTCAGCTCCTCCCACTTCATTGAACGCTGCAGGGTCTGACAGTGGTGGAGAGGGCGTTGTCATGGCACCAGCATCCAGCCCATCTGTACGTTGATGAGCGGTGCAGGTCCTGGACTAGGAATGGGCGGTATGGCCAAAAATATATATCCCAGTATAATTTGGGCCACTGGCAGTATACAGTATATATTAGAGTGTAGTACTTTTGAAGGATACTATCCATAAATAATAAACAAACTATAACTGACACCAGAACACTTTGTTCGTGGTCATATAAGGCCAAACAAAATAATACGTGTGGTTCCGGTCACCCGACCGACCCAATTTTTTTACGACGAAAATGCAGACTATGTAGAAATTTTATCAGTTTGTCAAAATAAATTAAATATAATGAAGCGGTCGACTGCCGACTCTTATCTTCGAAATTCCCAATGACTGATGATGAGAGAATTTATTTCTCCGTATTCAGTCCGTATTCATGTTTACCAACATCTGTCACCTGTCTGACCACCGTGATTTATGACTAGCGACAAACGACGACCATATACATGGTGTCCATGTCCATCAAAACAACCCTCAATGCATGTGATTGCTGCGCCAGTTTTGATTGGCTGTTGGCCTCTTGATGAATCTTTGGTACATGGTCTGTTAATTTCCCACTCACTTCACACTTGGTTTGTTTCAAAAACACCAGCGTTTGTTTATTCATTGGGAAGATGGTTTCATATCTTTATGGAGCATCTCTTGGTCACACAGACTTGTGTGCCTGGTGTGGGGAACCAAATACAAATCCTCTTCCAGAGCTAAAAAATTAATTTAAAACTGTACTCCCGCTCTGTCAAGATTGTGAGGAATGTGAAGAAGCCAGTAACAAAACAGCAGTATGGTAAGAGGAAATAAGTTGAACAGTAAATAGATAGCTGTATATGTCCACTAAAGCCTTCAATATTGGGGCCTTTATTTCATTAAATAATATTTAGATGTGGATAGAATTTACATTTGTAGTTAAACTGTATTTTTGTTGAAAAAAAAAATCAATAAAAGACAAAATCAGATTTTATTGTATTTCAATCATCTAAAATTCATTTATGCTCTCTTAAAACATTCTGTAAATATACATGTACATGTACATGGAAAATCTGAGGCAATGTGTTGATTTTCTAACTGCTGGAAAGAATAACTGATATTAAATCTGAATTTTTGGAGCTTCTTTTTAGAAGACGGGTATATAAAATTGTAAATAAAATAAAATATGGATGACCCACCTACCTACCCAATTTTTCCTATCCATGTGATGGGAACCACATATATTATTTTGTTTGGCCTAAGTCCAAGTGCAGTCTTTCACATTTGTCCAGACTTTCTTCATATTCATCTGTGTTGGGAAAATGACAAGATATAAATATAACGTCATGTTTTATATAAATGAATGGTTCTGGGGTTTGAGTCTGTGCTCAGAAGACACAGGTCAGAGCTGAGGAATTTGCATGTGGGGGATGGGGCAATGGTACAGGAAGGACAACAATGGAAAAAAAAAACCTCCAGAAGTCGACCCCCCTTTGGGACAAAGGACACCTGAAGCAAGAAGAGGGGGGTCGGCAGGGAACCTACTTAATGAGTGTTTGGAGCAGCAGCCTTTGGTGTCATGTCTGCTCTCAGGAAAATATGCACTCAAGACTGGACTCTTCTGACTTAAAATTATTTGTAACTTTTAAATAATAATACTAATTGCAAACTATATTTGTGATATTAAAATGAATGAAAAGACTCAAAGAAAAGTTCATTCTTATCAACCGCTCGTAGCCAAATATGTATATGATCTTAAGATTTATATTTTTTCCTACACACATAGCACAGCACATCTCAATGGTAGCAATCACTGGAGCAGCACTTAGCATGCTAACGTTAGCAAAATCGCGAACAAAATTGTTTGCAACTCTGAACAGTCATTTTAGTTGCTAACACCAGTCAGATACAATGACTAATAGTAACTCAACTGGATATACTAACATACAGTTATTAAGGCTGGTGCAGTGGGTTAAATTTAAGGCAGTGTTAACGTTTAGCACAATTGTTTTGTCATAAATTCTATGGCTGTCATGACTTTAGCTGTTAGCTTGTTAGCTCGCTTTTCAGACACCCTGTAAATGAAATTGTCCTGCCGTCCTGAATGGAAATATGTTGACATCACATACCATTATAACCAATAGTACACTACATAAACTATATATTTTATATTTGTAGTTTATTTAAATTAAATGCTTTTGCTAATGTAACACACGTCAAGACAACACACTCGTGTGCAACAGGAGACTTTTTTATTTCTCTGTGAAAACAGATAAAAACAGGACCTCGTTCAGCAATGGCTCTGCTTGACAACTCGCAGCCTACAACGGAGCTTGAGCTGCTTCTGCGCATGTCAATAAGTCAAGTCTCTGATCACTGTGCCATTACTGACACCTACTGGTGTGATATTGCAACCGGAACCAAACAGTTTCACAGATGAAGTAATAAACAAAATATGGACAGAAAAGTATTAAAAATAAAAATGTTGGGGGTGTCCCTTTTATAAACAAATGAACTATTTTCCAGGGTGCCACACTAACACAACATCTAAGAAGACTGTAGTGCTAGCTGCTAATGCTAACACAACATATAGGAAGACTGTGGTGCTAGCTGCTAATGCTAACACAACATGTAGGAAGACTGTGGTGCTAGCTGCTTCTTAGAGGCAGCCGGCGGACGTTGGAAACTTTGCATTACTGCCATCTACAGGATAGACGGTAGAATGATATGACAAAAAACTCTACCGTCAACAAAAAAAGTACCTCATAAGGTATGATACCTTACATACCCATTCCTACCCTGGACTGAACCTCAGCAACAGTCCAGAACAACAGGCAGCGCTGTGGGTTTTTTCACTTGTTTAATGTCATGTTGAAGAGACAAAACACAAATGCAAAACAAGCTGTGAATCACCACATAAAGTCAGGAACCACAGCAGGAACCTCTGGATGTGCAGATGTTTATTCATGTCCGGTGTGATGTGCGCAGTCGGCCTCCGGCGCTCCGGGCTACGAGCGCTCATTCAACTAGGATGTTTAGCTCCGCCTCCTAATGACACCTTCCCTGTCCTGTGGTTTAGAATGGATGTGAATAAATGACAAGTGACTCCAGCATCTTCAGCCTGGAGCTCCAACCTGATTCTGAGTCAAACCCCTCCCACTCCCACTAACCCCGCCCACTCACTCTAATTTATGGCAGCTCTGGTTAGAATAGAATAGAATAGAATAGAATAGAATAGAATAGCCTTTATTTTTCTTACTCGACATGGGTTGGGTGTGTGTGTGTGTGGTGTGTAGTGTGTGTGTGTGTGTGTGTGTGTGTGTGTGTGTGTGTGTGTGGTGTGTGTCCACAGAGACAGGTCAAAATCACATTATCGGTTATAACTCAAGAACAGAGGGTCGCAGAACTTTCAGATTGGTACCAAACGATGCAGAATGAAGATATATAAAATTCTCATATTTGGTGTTATCATCTACGACCAAGAGTTTTGAGATCTTTGGAGGTCAAAGGTGACATGTCACAAAATTAACATGTGTAACACTGTGTCAAACATAGACATGTCACGCTATAACTTAATCAATACTGGATATATTATCATAATATTACACACACTGATGCATATATACATATAAGGAAATCATCAATGTTGCAAAAGGTCAAAGGTCAAGGTCACATTTTGCAGAAAGGTCAAAATCACATAATTGGCTCTAATTCAACAACAGGTTGTCATAGAAACTGTAGATTGACACCAAATAGGGGTGATATTAGGCATTTTCTGAATACTGGTTGTGATTGGTTTCACAAACACAATTTTAATTCTACACTTCATATTTGTATAAAAGATAAAAGATTACATTTGGCACAGTAAATAGTCAGTGGTAGAGTGAATGTTGCATCAATATTACATGACTAATTTACACAGGCTTAAGTAAAAAAAATGCAAAGTAAAAATCACAGTGTGTGAGGATACTGAAAATGCACAAAATATTGCTCAGGTTAAAATTACACTGGTTTGATATAAATACAATTATTGCACAATAGAAATGACAGTATGAAGTGGTAAAAGAATAAAGATAAAGGATATTGCTCCAGGTTGGAGAGCATTTGTGGGGACTTATTGAAGGGCATACGTGGGGCTTATGAAGTTTTATTTGTGCTTATTTAAAATGGTGATGGCTGTCATAGAAGCTGTCCCTGAGTCTATTTGTCTATAGCAGGCCTGTAGCACCTGCTATAGTGTCCTGGGTGGGAGGGGTCTTTAATAATCGAGAGCAGGCACTGTCTTCCAGGTTGGGTAGAGATGCAGCTCTATGGAAATAAGTGCCATCATTCACACATCCTGTGGTGGATATCATCATGATGACACCATAATAAGCTACATCCTGTTTTTGTCCAGTGCTTTTTTTTCCCTCAGACTAAACCCATGTTCGTGACCACGAGGGGCCTTCAGTACGGTGGCCGACAGGAGCAAACGCATCACATCAACAAAACGCTGCAAACACAAGAAGGATGTACAACCAAAAACACAAACCCCAAATCAACTGCAAGAGAGAAACAAAACAGAAGTTCACCAAAATAAAACGGATTCATCAAAATAAAACAGAAGAAGATGGTGAATGAAGACGAAAATGAAGCTGAAGTTCATTCATTTAAGAGTTTAGTGTGAAAAGGTACGTTTCCCTTCGGCTTTTTAAAACACCTGACGATAATCTACTACCATATCATAGGAGAGCAGCAGGTACGTCACTAAAATTAGCAACGTACCTTCACCACAATATATATAATATAGCTAGTATTATCCTCTTCTGACATCATGTGGTGTCAGTATAATGTCCTTATAAGTGAACACCAGGCCTTAGTAGAACTATATGTGGTATGAAAGAAGATGTGTTTACACTCACTAACCAATGACTACTTGATTACAAACCTGGTCCTCATGAGACATGGAAATGTGTGTGTGTGTGTGTGTGTGTGTGTGTGTGTGTGTGTGTATCCTTTGAAACAGAGCTTTATCAGGACCTATAGGAGCAGAACACAGATATATAAACACACACACACCCTTTAGACATCACCTCTATTGGTTCTCAGTGCTATTATTTTTATTGAAAGCCTCTATGAGAGAGGGAGAGGGAGAGAGGGAGAGAGGGAGAGAGAGAGAGGGAGAGAGAGAGAGAGAGAGAGAGAGAGAGAGGCAGAGGGAGAGGGAGAGGAGAGAGAGAGGGAGCGAGATAGAGAGAGAAAGAGAGAGAGAGAGAGAGGCAGAGGGAGAGGAGAGAGAGAGGGAGCGAGAGAGAGACAGAGAGAGAGGAGAGAGAAAGAGAGGGAGAGAGAGAGAAGGAGCGAGAGAGAGAGGGAGAGAGAGAGACAGAGAGAAAGAGAGACAGAGAGAGAGAAAGAGAGGGAGAGAGAGAGAAGGAGCGAGAGAGAGAGGGAGAGAGAGAGACAGAGAGAGAGAGAGACAGAGAGAGAGAAGGAGAGAGGGAGAGAGAGAAGGAGAGAGAGAGAGGGAGCGAGAGAGAGACAGAGAGAGAGGAGAGAGAAAGAGAGGGAGAGAGAGAGAAGGAGCGAGAGAGAGAGGGAGAGAGAGAGAGACAGAGAGAAAGAGAGACAGAGAGAGAGAAAGAGAGGGAGAGAGAGAGAAGGAGCGAGAGAGAGAGGCAGAGAGAGAGGAGAGAGAAAGAGAGGAGAGAGAGAGAAGGAGAGAGGGAGAGAGAGAAGGAGAGAGAGAGAGGGGCAGAGAGAGAGATAAGGAGAGAGAGAGAGAGAGGGAGAGAGAGAGAAAGAAAGAAAGAGGGGCAGAGAGAGAAGGAGAGAGAGAGAAAGAGAGAGAGAGAGTGAGAGAGGGAGGGAGAGAAAGTGAGCAGGTGTCCGTGGTCACTCGCAGTTGTTATTTATTTATTTAATTTTAATATCTTTAACGATATTGGGGTTGCAGTCAGTCGGGTCATTTGTCGTTTGAGATAAATATTAAAATAACCTGGTAAATACACTTTATTAACTGCATTTTCGTGAAGGCGTCGTCCATCGTGGTCAGTATCCTACAGTATGGAGGGTGCAAAAGAAAAACTAAAGTCAGGAGAGTGGAAGCTCTAGAAAGATCCAAACAAAAATAGTAAGGTTTGGACACATTGGCTGATGATGAGCGGCTCCCAGTGTTTTCGTTTCCAGGGAAACCAGGTTCAAATGTGTCTTTGGGTGTTACAGGTTGTCGACCCCTGGTTTAGATGCTGCGTTAGCGTTGATAACTTTTGAATGATGAAGCACAACAAACATATTCATAAACATATTAACTTACAAACAATGACATGGAATTTAAACACAGAAATAAATGCAGGTATGTGAGTAAGGTCAAAGGTCATGCGATGTTCATAAAGACCACCGACTACATTTTAGAGAAGCGGGTCGGGTGCGTCTTTTTCAAATAGGGTCGGGTAGTTAAAACAAACGGTCACTTTACCACAGCTGCCCTGTAGGAGGTAGGGTATAGGGGATTAGGGTAGGCTCAGGGTTATGGGGTTAAGGTTGGGTAAGGTTTAGGGGTGTGTTGACAGTGCATTGTCTCCACATCATATCTAAATACGTCAGGAAGTGAATGATGAAGAGAAAAGATTCAGTCACATTAAGAATAGCAGCGTTTTCCTGCAGTTTGAGTGAGTTGAGGAAGCCCCAGGTGTGCAGGTGGATAATTATCATCATGTGGAGGTCAAAGCTAAAAGCATAATGACACACTGAACATGAGTGCAGATGCCTACGGGGGTGGGGGTGAGGGTGAGGTTATCTGCTGCAGTCAATTAACCTGTGCACTAAGTGTTTAAATGTGTGTGAGACGTGACCTGGAGGTGAATGAAAGCAGCTCTGAACAGGAACCAAACACGTACACGCTGGCTTTTTATTCACGTATATATGTTAATTTATAGAAAAACCCTGGAGGCTCTGGGGTTTTAGCACATCAGCTGCTTTTCTGATCCTGCAAATGCCTGAAAGTGCATAAAGATCGGACCAAGTAACCACGCCCTCTTCTAGAAACGCCTCCTCCCCTTACCTACACCTAGTAACCACGCCCTCTTCTAGAAACGCCTCCTCTCTTTACCTACACATAGTAACCACGCCCTCTTCTCAGGATACAATGCACACCTGACCAAATAATGGCTTTAAACAAATCAAACCTGTACACACCGATAAGGAAATGAGTGATAATAATGTGTGTGTATATATATATATATACATATATACATATATATATATACATACACATATATATATATACATATATATATATATATATATATATATATATATATATATATATATATATATAAAAATGTTCCTCTCGCCCCACGTGGGCGGTGTCTCCTTCAGACTCGGGTCCTCTACCAGAGGTCTGGGAGCCTGAGGGTTCTGCGCAGGATCTTAGCTGTTCCTAGCAATGCGCTCTTTTGTACAGAGATCTCTGATGTTGTTCCTGGTATCTGCTGGAGACATTCTCCCAGCTTGGGGGTCACTGCCCCTAATGCTCCGATCACTACTGGTACCACCGTTGCCTTCACACTCCACATTTTCTCTAACTCCTCTTTCAGCCCTTGGTATTTCTCAAGCTTCTCATGTTCTTTCTTTCTCATGTTGCTATCACTGGGGACTGCTACATCTATCACCACCACTGTCTTCTCATGTTTATCCACCACCACTATGTCAGGCTGATTGGCCATCACCATCTTGTCAGTCTGGATCTGGAAGTCCCACAGGATCTTGGCCTGTTTGTTCTCTGTCACCTTTGGGGGGTTCTCCCATCTTGACCCTGGGACCTCCAGTCCATACTCTTTACAGATGTTCCTGTACAGTATGCCCGCTACCTGGTTATGCCTCTCCATGTATGCCTTGCCTGCCAGCATCTTACACCCTGCTGTGATGTGCTGGACTGTTTCAGGGGCTTCTCTACACAGCCTACACCTGGGGTCCTGTCTGATGTGGTAGACCCCGGCCTCTATTGCTCTGGTGTTCAGGGCTTGTTCTTGTGCAGCCATGAGTAGCGCCTCTGTGCTGTCCTTTAGTCCAGCCTTTTCCAGCCACTGGTATGTCTTTTCCATATCAGCCACTTCCTCAATTTGTCGATGGTACACGCCATGCAAGGGTTTGTCCCTCCATGATAGCCCCTCTGGTTCCTCGACCTTACTGGGCTTTTGTTGCCTGAGGCATTCACTTAGCAGTTGGTCATTGGGGGCCATTTTCTTGATGTATTCCTGGAGGTTCGCCGTTTCCTTATATATATATATATATATATATATATATATATATGAAATAAGACAAGGAAAACACAACTTCCTTCATTATTTGTTTAAAAACTGAATGATAAAATGGAAAGTGATGTGTTTTTTCAGTTTTCCTTTTTGTGTTTAAATTAATAATTTAAAAAATGAATAATGGAATGCAGGTGACACTCTCCCAGCCCGCCCCCTATTGCAGTGAATCTGAAGTAGCATTAGCATTAGCATCTACAAGAGCAGACGGTGCCACAGTAGCTGCTGCACAAACTGTAAAAAACTGTTGGATCAAACTGGTTCATGTGTCTCTGTGGAAATAAAGACTGTTTTTTTTCTGCACGTTTTCAAAACAAGTGATGTCACCAAACCTAGCTGGATGTTACTTGCCTGGATAACACGCCACAAAGTAATTTGTCCAATGAAATGCACCCTGATTCAGCTTTTCTTTGACTGCACTGTAAGTAAGCGTCATATTTTAGGCCATAAGCAACGCAATCGACAGCTGCACAGAGCGTCCGGACCTTAGCCCCGGCCTTTAGACCCACTGTCCATCCATCCAGCTGAGCCAATCTAGCATCTACCGTTTGGAAACTGCGTCCCAGGGTGAATATATGTGGAAACGCCCATCTAGCCTGTTTGTCTGGATGACATAAACCACTTCTTTTCTCCAACAATGATGTCACAGCTAATTCTTCAGTGGTGCCGCATTCAATGACAATAAAAACACAATAGATTCACTTCTGTTAGCGTTCTATCCCAGAATATGCCGTGTGACTCTGGTCAGAAAAAACAGATTTGTGGGCCTCCCACAGACAATCTGCATCTCAACAGGATGGAGCATGGCTCCATATTGTGATTTCCAAATCAGTAATCTGAATCCTTTCCCAGAATGTGTGCTTTCAGAAAGTAGGAGCACATTTACTCTGCTTTCACAACATTTCTATATTTATTTATATTTATATGGAATGTGACTAAAGGAGGATTCATTTATACACCTATAAACGCCGCACAGAACACCACAGTGGGAACAAAAGCAAAGGCTGCATCTATTTAAATATAGAAATGAAACTGGTTATTGGTGGATAAAACAAATTAAGTACACTCTGGCAAATACAGACAAATAAACGCTGGTGCATTTCAAATTAAATGAGATGAGAAATGGTTCCAGCAGCGGTCGTTCACTAGTCAGTTCTACACAGGCAGCATTCGAGGGCCAAACAGACAGTAAATGGATCCAATCACATCACAAAACCTCTATGTCCCGCCTTTTTTCCATGATGGACTCAGGATTTGTGTTTCTATTTCCTTTTATGGTGCCATCGTTTCCCAAACTGTTTCTTTTATGTGACTCAGTCTGGTGAAAAACGGTGGTGACGCTGTTTATCTGTCAACACCAAGGCTAATCTGCACACACACACACACACACTCGTTTACATGTCTCATGAGGACAATGTAATCAACTAGCCATTGGGTAGTGACTGTAAACATTTCAAAAAATAAATAAATAATAAGAAAACTAAAGTAAATTGAAAAAATAAATAAAAATGAATAGATAAATAAAAATCACGTAAAATAAAATGTATGAATTACAATAAAATCAAATGCATTTCTATTATTACTAATAATATGCTTAATTTTTAAAATAAACATACAGAAAAATAAATACATTTTAAAAAATCAAGCTTTATGAGGAAAACAAATTAGTGTATTTATGAGGTGACATTTCTATTTTAGTAGTGGGTACTTTTATTTTTTATTTAACCCTCATGGGGACCTCAATCTTGGTCCCCATAATGTTAGAGAACCCCATGGTGTGACTGTGTAAACATAAATGTCCCCATACAGATAGAAATACAAGCACACACACACACACATATCCGTTTACATGTCTCATGAGGACAAAGTTTGTAATCACATAAATGAACTAACATTTTTTAAAAAAGAAATAAGAAAATTGTAAATTTAATAAAACATTCATGAATAAATTTAATAAAAAATAATAAGTCCAATAATACAATTAATGGATAGAAATAAAGTATAATAGTATATTTTGAAAAATAATACATTAAAAAGGAAAATAAATGTTTCCCTCATGCTTTATGGGGGCTTATGGAAAAAAAAACTAATTAATGTATTCACATCATTTCCATTTTCCTTGTGGGGACCTTTATTTACATTTAACCCTCTTCAGGACCTGAATTTTGGTCCCCATAGTGTCAGAGGTGCCCATGGTGTGACTGTGTAATGTTCACATAAAGATAGGAATACAAGCACACACACGCATACATATATATATATATATATATATATACACACACACACACACACACATATATATATATATATATATATATATATGCATATAGTTATTTATTTACTTCAGGAGGGATGTTGTTCTGTACTTAAAAAGGCTGACTGAGCAAAACTGTCGTCTGGATGAGGAGTGAGTAGCCCTGGTTGAATTAGTGAGAGGAGCAGGAACCTCACTGGCAGTGATACCATAAATCTAGTACCAGGTACCTGGTACCAGGTCCTCTTTCAAACAGAAACGGACAAAAGCGAGTCGAGTATAAATAGAGTCGAGCCGAGACAATACGAGTGGAAATGGAGCATTTGTGAACTGGGAAGTTTGGGTGTTGAACCAGGACAGGTATTAGCCTGTTCTCCACCTTCTTTCCCTAGGCTCCGCCTCCTGTCTCTGGGCTCCGCCTCTTCTTCACTCACTTTGCTTTATGTCTCTCTCATCCCTCTGCTTTGCTAATGAGCCATGAGATTGACAGCTGGATTACTGGGCTGGTTTGTAATCCTTTAATTTCTCCATTTAAGATAATCACCCTCTAGATGCAGCGCTGCCTGCACACACACACACACACACACAGAAACTATGTAGTTCATATATATAAATAAATGTGTGCTTTCAGTCTCAGAAAAAAAAGAACAAGCACATGGAGTTGAAAACGGAGCTCTCTGGTTCCATGATCATATGAGCATTTGGAGCTGAATTAATCCAAAGGACAAAGTGGAGCGCCAGCGTTCTCTGTGCTCAGGGACCATTTTGATATTAGTGTTTGCAGAACAAAGGCATCTTGACAGTCTGGTCTTTTAATTAAGGCAGGAGAATAGCAAAAGCCCTGTGGCTTCAGAAATGGCTGCACAGAACAAAAGAGGGCGAATCTCTGGAGAGGCGTTTAGCAGCAGCTCGCAACGATCTATGTGTCGAGTCAAGACAAACCTAAATCATTTTGATCGGGCCGTGTTTTTCATCTTCCTCCAGTGCCACAGACTGAGGATATGAGTGTCAGAGAACATGTGAGGTCAAGTGGCAGCACAAGGTCAAACAGTCTGCTCATAATTCACAGATGGAGTGAGTGGCTTTATGTCACTGCGAGCCCTGAATCAGGATGAAGAAGGAGAAAAATCCTGCGAGCAAATGTTTCGGCCCCGACTTAGAAGGTTACGGAGGCCAGTCTTCCCTCTCATTACTCATAGAACATAGAGTAGAATCACAGAGTCACTGACAACACGGAACTATCGGGATCCACTGTCTGGACCAGTGAGGGAACTCTGAGATACTGAGGAGAAGATCACATGATCACACATGATCCTCACTAGTCACTTTTCTATCGATCGATCAAAGGAAATAACCAGGAATATAGCAGCCGCTATGACTGGACAGTAGACGCGTTAGCATACAGAACTAGCAGCTAGTGGGAGCGCAGGTAAATGCCTTATAACGCCATGATGCTATTTGTGTGTGTGCATGTGTGCTGGTTTGGTACATACTAAAAGTTGTCAATATCTTGAGTGAACACCTGTGAATGAAGCAATAGAAGGTGTCGGGACACCTCTGTTTTTTGGGTATTGAAAGTTCAGTGAAAATGGCCAAAAACTCTGGCAATATCGAGCTCTCTATTCTGAATATAGCTAGCAGTCAATGAGTTCAATTGTACACTGTTTTTTTCTACATCCAAAACAAAAGTCAAAATAAAATTACAACAAAAAAAATTATGATAATATTTGGAATGTTTATTAAAAAAACGCAGCATTATTAGAAAATGTGGCCCTGCTTTAAGGTGTAATAAAAAAATCCCAGGTTGACATTTGTAAAACATACACCCCATCGTGTGCCTGTTCTGGTCTCCATGGTGAACATGAGGACTGAGGTGACAGTAGTAATTATAGAACGTGTGCGCCGACGCAGCACAATCAGCCTCCAAAATATAAACGTGATGGAGGGAACCTATAGAAATACTGTACGGGCAGACACATTTACAAGAGCAGTAATTGTCTAAACAGCACAATGGGAATCCCTGCTTCCTAGGTCCCCGTATGTGTTTTTCCCTTCGTGGAGGGAGGGAACACCACACAAAGCCATTCCACAGAAAAGCCACAATTTCAGACTGATGATAACGGAAATGGAAAATTGGTTGACAATGCCTATTTCCCCATTAAGTTCAGAAAAGGTGATGCTCGGACTGAGCTCTTACTCACAGCTTTTCAGTGTCTTTCACGGAGCAGCTTTGGTTAAATCCCTTCCTTTATTCTATTAATTGTTAAAATAATTATGTATTGAAAAAAAGTCCCGTCACCGACACCCAAGTGAGTCCTGTCATGGTGCTGCAAACAAGCTGGATAACATGAAAGAGCCGAATCTGAGCCCAGAAAACAGCCTTTTAATACAGAAAGGCTGATTTGTATTCAGATGCATGTAAATCCTGAAGTGGAAGGAAAAAAAGAGGAAAAGCCTTTGTAATGAACTGGCAGGTCGTGGGTTACGTTTAGACTGAAAGGTGAAGCAGAGGTCTCTCCTGTTGGGAAAAAAAACAAACAAACAAAAAAAAAAAAAAACCCGCTCATTTCTGCACCTCAACTAAAAGCCAATACAGAATTCATCAAGCCCACTGATCATTAAAGAGCATTGAGATGCAAAGTGTTAACGAACATTGATTGTTAGAGCGGGTGGTCAATTAAAAACAGGTTTTCGATAACTAATGCAAATAGTATTCACAGGATACAAGGTCATCAGCAAGACTTGTTTCCTCATACACACTCAGGAATAAAGGTACAGTAGGGGTACAAATCTATAGCCTAAGGTATAATAAACACCAATGTACCCCCCAAAGGTTAATATTTGGACCTGAAAGGTACTGATATGTACCTTTTCAGCCCTTTACAGCCCTGTATGATTGCTACAGTAAAAGCTAACAGTGACTGGTGCGAATATTCATTTACATTACTGATAGATTAATGAAGATTTGAAGACATTTGGAGCACAGCTTCATTATTGTGTTATTGTTCAACTTCCCACGTCTCCACATTCAACAATATTAGACCTATTTCAAGGTAACATTTGTATGTGTATTGAGTGCTTGTATTGATATTTGATTAACACTGATTAATAGCCCATTAAATACTTGAATAACAATTTCACAAGCTTGGAAATTCATATATTTTTTTATTGATTATGTATGTCACAGCAGCGCCAACCCCACCTCCCACCTGTCCTGAATTTCAGTCAACCTCACCAGGTCACCTTACGACATTTACAGTTCATTCTGTATATATTTCTTTTCACTTCTGTGCAGTAATGTAGCAACACATAACAATGACTGGACATATTTTAATCTGTTAGCCTCTGTATTTACACCAAGACCTACGCTGTCATGAGCCTGGACTCTGATTGTTTTATGTTGTATATTTTTGGAATGTCTTCCTGTTTTTTCTGTTGTTGTTGGTGTCTGGGCTTTTATTTTGTCATTTCAGTTCATGTTCACTTTGTCTTGTTTTACTTCCTGTCACTTGCCCCACCCCTTTAATCAAGCCTCATCTGTTATACCTGTCTCGGGTCCCATATAAGCTCTTCTTGTCTCTTTTAGTGCGAGTTTGTCTGCGTAGTATGTGTCAAATGAGCAGTGTTTTCCCTGTCCAGGTTTGTTTGGTTTTTGAATGGTTTTGGCTTTTTGGATTTTGTCTTGTGTCTGCTCCTTTTCTGGTTTGTTGCATATCACTGCTCTTGTGTTACTGCACCTTTTACCTGACCCTGACCCTGAGATTGCCTAACCCCTGCCTGTTTTTGGATCTTGGCCCTGAACCTCACCTGCTCACCGGTAATGTTCTCTGGATTATATTCTGTTGGATCTTTGTGTTTGACCCTGATTTGTGCTTTCCCTTGTCGCTGTCCCTAACATTGACTCTCTACACCTGGCGATCAACAGATCAGCAACATTTTCACCTGTTTACCACAGTTCAATTGTTAGTAAATGGTGTGACAACCTCTTTCTGTCTCAGAGTCCTGCATCTGAGTCCATTTGTTCCCTGACTCCTTGTCGTACGCTGGGAAAATGTCACTACATGATTGGAAAGTTATTAAATTATTGGCTTTATTACATTTCAGATGGTCCCAAATTATTACATAATTGGCAGTTGATACATTTTGGGTTGGAACAAGGTACCCTTTGAGGGTTGTGCTGGTGTGACAAGCCTTTGTATCCCTAGAAATAAGATTCTGTACCTTCTTTTCTTAGAGTGTAATGTTGTTCAGTCGCTTCCTTTTCTTACAGTTACAGACCGGCATCTATCAGAAGAGCTAAACTACTTCCCTCTGGAGAGAGATTTAAAGACATGAGTGAGAAACTCGGCTTTATTCTTAATCCATGACTTTTTTCTTGAAAATTGCCCTTGTCTCATATCCTGAAATACAGTAGTAAATCTGTAGTTCCCAGTCCAACACAGTCCTCTTTTTTATCCATTAATCCCCTGCCAAGGCCCCTTTTTGGCTAAACCCATCACAAGTGCCTGGTTTCTTCTTCTTTTTTTTTCCCTTTCCTATAATCACTCCTTTAACCCACAGCCACCAGCTCTTGCAAATGAAATCTGAAGTCTGATAATGTTGCCATTACCTCCATTTTGAAGGTCAGAACTCAGGGCACAATTAGTTCACCTCTATTTAAAAGTGGAATGTCGATCTAGCGTATAATCTCAGCCGGTAAGAGCTCGCGCAGCGCTTTGAAAAAGCAGCTGCAGTCTGGAGGCACCAGGTTCAACATCTGACAGCTTCTCACTGTGGAAATCCAAGGGGGTCGGGACGACGGCGGAAAAGCACGGAGTGTATGTGAGCTGTAATGAAACTCCATGAGAGTACATGCCATGACCCAGCGCCCAACGATCTGCCTCCCAATGAACGCTGGTAAAGCAGTGAGAGGCGCTCGGTGGAGATCAGTGCACTAGAACTAATACAATTCGCATGGAGAGCCGACGAGAGGCAACAATATTTGTGCTGACGGATGTTCGCCATCTATCAAAATCCCTTTTTTTTTTTTTTTTTAAACTTACATCCAGAGAGGAAATAACTACAAAAAAAGGATGAAAAGCATTGTGCTGTGGCATGTACTATATCATGGGTGGCTTGCTTGATGGAATTGGCTCAGCATGTATGTCATGTTGTAGGGAGTTTGAGGGATACAGGGCCGTAGCTGGGTTTGGTAAGAAGGCAAGACGAGATAAAGAGAAATGATGTGGCTCATCTTCTGTACCTGTATTCTATCAGCTCGCCACAGACTGCAGGTCCTGGCTGCAGAGATGAAAGACTCTCTGGAGGACAAGAGAGACGTTTGTGAGTCAGAAGGGAAATGGCAACCCGCTTATCAAATGCTTGGAAACCTAATCCTCCGCATGCCCCGCCCCACCCACCCACTCCTCAGTTCTGACTCTGGACGCACTTATGAAAGCTCTGTCACTTTGGATTGGAGGTGAGGAGTCAGAAGTTCTCACTCCGCCGAAGCGTCTGCCGAGCTGGCTGTTCCGCCGCAGATATGGCTCCTCGCCAGATCCTCCTGCTGGAGTCTAATTGGGGTCATGTTGCATGTCATTTTGCATGTGTAACTTTTAGGAAACCTAAATGTAACAATAGAGAATGAATGTGTGGTTAAAAAAAAGAAAAAAGGGCAGCCGGTGGAGGCATGATCCACAAATAAATGAACCTCTTCGATTTTAAAATAGCGGTTTTTCTTGCGTTATGTAAGAACTTCTTCATTTTAACCCTTTGATGCATATACTGGTCACTCCAGTGGACAGTTCTTCCCCAGCTGTTCTCTTGTATATTCATGAGTTTTGCCGTTTTCGTTAATATCAGCCAGTTCATGTCATTAATGTAACTTGTCTGTTGTTAATACAGGTGGTACCTCAATTTATGAAATTTATTCATTCCAGAAGTAGTTTTGAAACGTGAATTTTTCATAAGTAGATTCACATTTTACATGTAAAAGGCCTGATTGGTTCCTAGGTCCCCAATACTAACCCCTAAACCGTTTACAAATTATAAAACTATACACATTTTGTATGAAATGTGTTAAAAGTACAAGAAATGTATTTATTAAAACATTAAAATGAACAAGACATGTATGCTATTTTAATTGTGGTCAGTGCTTTTTCCCCATTTGGGTCCACTTTCACCTTCGATGATGTTTGTTGACGGACCGAGAATCACTTTCTTTGGGCCCATGATGAATAACGAATAATAAAGTTTCAATGAGTACACTGGAAAACAACAGTACCAAACAACAGTAAAGGTGCTTCCACACTGACTGCGGTAAGAACTCTGTGACCAATGAGGGTCGAAGACATACTAAGACATACTCCCTCCTAGCCAATGAGAGGTCAGCGGCGTGTTGGGAGATAGCCAATGGGAGAACAGCTCTATCAAATAGCAAATAGGATGCTACGTACAAGTGTACAGTATGTACGTACTTACGTATAATACAATACTGTATTTATGTTTCAGGGGTTTCATTTCGCAACTTAAATTTTCTTTCATATTCAGAGACAACATTTTTACGTAAATGCTGTTCATAACTTGAATTTTTCGTTAGTTGGGTCTTTCATAAATGGAGGTATTACTGTACCCAATCTGCACTAACATGTTTACCTGTAAATCAGTTGTTGTTATTAGACAGTAATTAACAGTCTCTTCTGAAACACAAACTGCATTAAAATGTTTTATTCCATAGGGTTCTGATATTCCACTTTAAATACATGTTTCTTTGGTTCAAAGCTTAAACACATGTTTTCCAGCTGCATGGACATTTTTATTTGTTAATTAAAAAGATTTTTTTTTCATCCCAAAAGAGAAATAAAAACACTTACGAACAAGAAATCTTAACTAATGTCCTCATAATTAATGCATCAAAGGGTTAAATGAAGACCCTGCCATGAAGGAACCCAGTGTTGGATGACTTTCTTTTTTTTCATCCTGTGATTCAAAAGACCACATGGGAAAATAAAATTCTCTCTAAAAAGTAGACGGGGGGGACAAATGAAAAAGCGGTGAACGGGTGTTTCTGCACATTTCTTGTGATGCTATCTTCCAGATGATGTGAAGTCACTGTGGTTGTGTTTGTTTTTTGCTCGTCCACAAACAGAGGTCGTTTTTGAATCCCTCAAAGACATTTGTTAGCCCCGCAAATGGAGTAACTCCCACAAATGGAAAGACACCACAAATGTAAGCACATTGGTAAATAAAAAAATTTAAACTATTAACGTAATTATCCTACAAATGTAATACCTTTCCCATATGTGACCCACCACCAGTAAACCAGGCATAAGTGTGTGTAAATCCAAACAGAGTTATGTGTGTATCTTGGTAGAGTGGAAACTAAGGTTTAAGATGGTGAAAAAATTATGTTTCTATCACAAGTAGAACCAAAGTTATGGTCATTTTAATATCCACATTTGGACATATTTTACAATTTGCATATTTTTAGATATTGTCCGTTAAAGTTTTGGACTGTTTTGGGGTAGGAAGTCCTTAGCAACGCATAATAATTTGTATCCGATTGACACAAATTGTTGACAGATGTTAAAGGACACTCTGATGGACATGTCACAGAAGTTTTATATATTATAATAATAGGACAGAAGTGTGACGTATTATAATCATTTGGCTTACACCATTGGACAGAACATTCAATATAAGCTTTTACCTCGTACCAAACACTTGGGTGTTTACCCACGGAACGGAGATCGTTTTGTTCGGCGAAAAGAGGTGGAAGTCGTCTTTGTCTTTGCTCAGCAATACCTGAACTTTTGTCACCGCTTAAATAATTGACTCAATAAACACCTTTATTGATTGGATTTCAATGTAATGACCACAGGAAGTGAACATAGAGGTGTTAAGGTACCGTTTTTTGATAAGGTGTAAACACTAATAACAAATCACCTTCCAGCCTAAATTTGGCTGTAGCTCTGAACGGCTCAGCGCGACTTATGCCTGGTTTCGTGGTGGTGGGTCACATATAACATAACAGTTGTCAACCACTGCTTGACAGTATCTTCTTCAGACATGAAATGTGTTAAATCTTCCAGACTTTAATCAGATGAATCAGAAAACAAATGACTTTAGTCCTGGTTAGTTGAGGTTTTTAATATATATGATGGTGTGTTATTCCACATATATGCTTGTTTCTGTACATGTATATAATGGATTAGTAAATATTCCTCTAGAAAGAACCTTTAAATTGAATGGATCATAATGTACAGACAGTGTTTGAAGTAGATCTGACACCAATATTCCTTTGCACTCAAACCTATTCGACTGTTCCTTCTAAGAATTTCACATTTTGAGCCCAGACTTATCTTGGAACCTTGGGGCAACCAGCATTTAAAGCTTGAGTTTTCTTTATCACTAACACACATGTGGGAACATTTCATCAGTTTGACTCTAGAAACATTTGACTTGTACACCAGTGTTAGTTCTGTTTTAATTTTCCTCCGTATTTTGTTCATTTTAATCTATATTATTTTCATTTTCTTCAGTAATTTGTTTATTTTTGTGAATTGATTACTTTGTGATTTTTATGTAGCCTATATACATTTTTATTTTTTTACAAATTTTGCACATTTTTCTTTCAGAATTTGTTAGTTTTCCCTTGGGTTCCATGGTACAATACTCCAGTGAACATAATGTTTAGGTCCAAAAGACAATTGAGAATGTTATTTTTGTACCAGAATACTATAATTTAGACTTATTTTTACCATCGGCAATACTAAATTGGTATCGGAAATGTTGATTTTCATGAATTTTCGCAAAAATATGTCTATTGTGTTGTATTGATTTTCAATATTTTTTCATATCGCAATATATATCGCAGGCTTAAAAAACAAAACAAAAAAAATCGCAATGTGAGTTTTTTTCTAATATCGTACAGCTCTGGTACAGCCACACACTGAGCTACACTCTGGAACTCATTAGCGCAGACTCTTCAAATATGCCTGGACAGTGACTTCAACAGACGTCTGGACTCCACTGTATTCCAAATGAGGCTCTTTTGTGCCGAGGCCACATCCCCTCGTCCATGTTCTGAGGTGCCCGTTCCGGCTCTTGGAACAAGGTGATGGTTTACACAGTGATGTGCAATCACTGGAATATTTCTTTTCATGGCTTATCTGCCCACAGTGGGGATCTGCACGGACTGCGACTCAAGTGTGCGCCTGAACCCCCCCCCATTCCAGACGCAACACTCAAGACAAACATCTGCACACTAGCATGGGATGATTTATTCAGCACTACTTAGCAGGAGCATACAGATTTGTGAATTAGTTAAACAAAGGCCTTTTATTGTCTGCCACAAACCCATAACAGGCTTTTTAACCTATAAAGCTAAAGGGGGGGGTGGATGGTGGGGGTGGGGGTACTGAATGATGTATTACCAAATCAGAAATGACCTTTCAAGTATTGACCACATGGAACCACAGGAAAGAAATCATGTTAAAGGATCACAGCAGCATTTTCAGCGTCTACACTCGTGGTGGTAAAAGTGTTTCCTTCACACCCTTAGTTTTTACTAGGACTTCCTGAGATGCTTTTTGTAATAACGGTGCATTTTGTGACAAATGTCCAAAATGCAGTGCTTCATTACTAAAGTGAGACCTCACGGAGCGCAGAGGAGTAGTGGCTCCAGTGTGAGAAAAAAAAAAAGGTGAGGCTGGGGGCGTCTGCAAACAACGCTGTGCGCCACACCTGGGCATATAAACTGGGCACGTAGGACCATTGTAATGATATTAGTCACACCAATTTTGTATTTGGATAAAATAACAAACACATACACAGCTGTTCTCTGCTAGCTTCATGTCCGGATGCTTGGAAAAACCTCAGCAAACTTTCGTGTTTATTTTGCATTTTCCCGTGCTAGCGAACAACAGGTACTAGACAAGAAAGAAACGCTAACAGTCCTGTAGAACCCAAGTGTGCACCCTCCTTTCCTGTATACAAACACATATTTTGTGGATGTTGTTTCATAAGAGAAGTTAAAAAGACAGATGTCAAAATCTGACATGAACACTAAATTAACTTGCATTTATTATTATTATTTTATTTTTTTACATGGTAAAGGGGGGGGGTGTCACATATCCAGTATAAATAGCAGCCGGAGCCAACATCGGAAGTTCCAGAGTGTGCTCTGGAGTGCTCCCCCTCAAATTAAGCCCTGTCAAAACGTAACAAGTTTTCAATTTAATTTTGTAACAAACTGCTGCATTTTGTAACGGATTGCCCCAATGCATTGACAATTTGGTAACACTTTACATCATGGACCACTAATAAGGTGGTAATTCTATGGTAAATATTGATGATGTCACTTTTCCTCAACCAATTACCATCTGGCAGTGCTTGGCTCCTCCCAAATGGGAGCATTACGGTAGCAGAAGGGTGACCAAAATAGTAACAGGTACCATGGGACTAGTACGCTTTCATCGTAATGGAAACGCCAAAATAAGCGTACTGTTCTGAACTATACTGTACCAAACAGCAGAGTAGAAACAGGGCTTAAGTGAAGCTAAAGTTGTTCCTGAATGGGTCAGGTGGGTGCGCTCTCTGGGCAGCGCACAGGAGCAGAGCCTGGCAATCATTCAGGCTCGAGAACCAACATCCTTGAGGGACACAAACAGGGAATATTCCACCTCAGCATGACCCAAGTGCACCTCAGCATGAGAAGACCCAGGTCCACCTCAGCATGAGAAGACCCTGGTCCACCTCCGCATGAGAAGACCCTAGTTCACCTCCGCATGAGAAGACCCTAGTTCACCTCAGCATGAGAAGACCCTGGTCCACCTCAGCATGAGAAGACCCAGGTCCACCTCAGCATGAGAAGACCCAGGTCCACCTCAGCATGAGAAGACCCTGGTCCACCTCCGCATGAGAAGACCCTAGTTCACCTCAGCATGAGAAGACCCTGGTCCACCTCAGCATGAGAAGACCCAGGTCCACCTCAGCATGAGAAGACCCAGGTCCACCTCAGCATGAGAAGACCCTGGTCCACCTCAGCATGAGAAGACCCTGGTCCACCTCAGCATGAGAAGACCCTAGTTCACCTCAGCATGAGAAGACCCTAGTTCACCTCAGCATGAGAAGACCCAGGTCCACCTCAGCATGAGAAGACCCAGGTCCACCTCAGCATGAGAAGACCCTGGTCCACCTCAGCATGAGAAGACCCTGGTCCACCTCAGCATGAGAAGACCCAGGTCCACCTCAGCATGAGAAGACCCTGGTCCACCTCAGCATGAGAAGACCCAGGTCCACCTCAGCATGAGAAGACCCAAGTTAACCTCAGCATGAGAAGACCCTGGTCCACCTCAGCATGAGAAGACCCAGGTCCACCTCAGCATGAGAAGACCCAAGTGAACCTCAGCATGAGAAGACCCTGGTCCACCTCAGCATGAGAAGACCCAGGTCTACCCATGGTTTTGAGAACAGAAGTGTGGTTCCCTGTGCACCTGCTGGTCCACAGACCCTTGGTCCTTACTGTCTATTTTCCAGGGAGACAACAGTGGTCCAGCACCCCCCAACTCTGAAGCCCCCTCCTTCCCAAATCTCATGGCTGCTCCATTCATTTTGTTGGAAAGTGACGGTTTGAGGTTACACCTACTGTGTCATTGGTATTAAAGGGGTCTGAGCTTCTTTGTATCCCACTGTGGAGGAAACAAAGCGTCGCTGAAACAAGCTCCTGCACATTAATCACTACATGAGAACTGAAGCTTCTGCAGTGCAGGTCCCTTTAAGGGTCCAGTTGAGAGGATGGGATGGCTCTCAGATGTTTGTAGAGCAGGTGCAGCTGCGACAAACCATCAACTAAATCTGTTTTCTTTAACCCTGCCTTGAATACAAGCCTCAACATATAATATCCACACGCACCAGCAAGAGCGCGACCCAAATGGGATTTTTAAGGCATATGCAGAGTGAATTAAGTAAAGCCAAAGTTGTTCCTGATTGGGTTGGGTGAGTGCGCACAGGAGCTACATATTAGCCAATGTCAATTAATCAGCGAGACCCTACAAAGACCCTACAATCGGGCCGATCAGGCTCTAGAAACGACATCCTCGAGGGACACAACGAATATTGGAACCTTATGAACACATCACATGGTACAGGTCACTTAGGATTAGAGCATGACATAGGTGTGGATTTTTACTCCTGTCCCATCCCAATCCCAGGCCAAAAAAAAAAATCCCATCCCGCCCACTCCCACTCAAAATTACACCCGCTCTTTTTTTTTTTTTTAATAATACACAAACAACTGTGTGTTTTTAGATAACTGTTCTACTAGTCACTTCTACTTATTTTATACATAACTAGATTACTGCCAGAGTGCAGACCTCCACGGAGCAGTGCAAGACTCTTTGATAAACCCTGTGTAGGTGACACATTTTGTTAACACTTATTACAAAGCTCTGCCTTTAGCTTCTGGTAGTGTCCGGACAGGAAGGTAAAGCACAGTGGGATATGTAGTTCTTTTGAGTTTGGAGTTTTGGCTCAGTGAAAGGTGAACAGTAATGAATGTTCCTGTCCTTCTGCTTGTTTAACACAAGTGGAAATCATCACCAATTAATATTGTTCCCGCTCCTGCCCCTTCCTGTTGATTTTTATTCCAGTCCCAATCACAAGATTAATAACATTTTTATTCCCATCCCATGGGCATCCCACGGGAATTACCTGACACACAGAAATTCCCAACAAATGTCATCCTCTACTTAGGATGCCTCAGTCCATTTAAGAACAGGCAGAAACCTTGAGCCTCTGAGCCCCTTCAGGCACCCCCCCCTCCCCACACACATACACACCAAATCCCACCACCCTGACTGTAACAACGTCCTTGTCGGCCTCGTAAATAACAAGATAACCTCCAGAATAATTCAATTGTTTTACCAGCAACCGGAAAATGCAACAATAAGAATGCCATTTCCTCCTGGCAAACAACATTTCACGTAACAATAGACAAATATTTGGCTATAAAAGCAGAGTGTCAGGGGAGCGCTGAGCTTATTGCACAGTGTTGTTGATGTGCTGCTCCAAGTCGAAATGGAACAGCCTGAAGGGGAGACATTTGTATCCAGCCTAATGTTTGGGCCCATATCGTCAAAACCCAGTCCCTCAACTGTTACAGTAGAAATGTGTAATAACCTGAAAGGACGTCAGAATAAGCACATAAAGATCCATGTTGTGCTTTTTTGTTTGTGTCAGTCGTGCAAATATAGAGACACTGGGATGGGCTTCAGACTTCCATTATGGTGAAAGTCTGTGACAAACAGACCAAACACACGCCGGCATAATTTCACAACACAGGAGTAGAGTCAGTTCATTGTCTGCACTGAACACAAATGCAGTGAGTGGGACACAATTGAATTCATCTGGAAAAAAAAGAAAGAAACAAAATATAAAGAAGAACAGAGGAAGAAAGGACTGGAAAATATACCACATATAAGATAAGTTTCAGACATGGGGGGGGGGCTTTATGTCGTAAACAGGAGCTGGAGGAGGCTCAGTGAGTCTCACAGAGAAAAGAAAACAGAGAGGGGAGAGAGAGAGAGAGAGAGAGAGAGAGAGAGAGAGACAGGGAGGAGAGAAAAGAGGGAGAGAGAGGGAGGAGAGAGACGGGAGAGATCAGAGAGAGAGGAAGGGAAGGGGAGAGAGAGAGACAGAGAGGGAGGGAGGACAGAGAGAGAGACATAATCTGACTTGTTCACTTCGTCATCGATGTCACCTGCTGCACTGATGTGATCACATGACTTAATGCAGGATTTACTACTGATAAAGATACTGATATAAATACAGATACTGATATTAACACAAATATTGATACAGTTACAGATACATCTATAGATCAGATACTGATTCGACTACAGATACTGATATTGATACATATACCGATATAGATACAGATTATGATATTGATACAGATACAGATACCAATATTGATACAGCTACAACTACAGACCCGTACAGTTCCAGATAGATAAACCTCTGGTTCCACCATATGTGCACAACCACAGAATCTGCTACTGTTGCAAATCCACTGTGCACTGACCTTCTTCATTACCAGTGATGGAGAGCCATGTGCACACACACACACACACACACACACACACACAGTCACTTCATCACAGTGTGAGTGTAAGGACACATGTGAGCAGAGAAAACATCATCAGTCACTAAATGAGCTCCAGCAGCAGTCTCACCTTTGAGGATGCTCTGTCCATGCAGGACGTCTCTGGAGACAATGACTGTGTAGAAGTTCTGGGAGAAACCTGGTCTGCATGGAGCTTTAAGGGGCAGCCCTGCCTTAGTCCCCTGAGGAAACAAACACAGCACATTGAACACTGACAAATAGACCAGAAGAACCAGAACAACACCAGATGATGGTCCACATGTGGAGCTGAAGACCCCCTGGTCTACATGACTGAAGTGACACATAACATCTGAGATGATACTGACACAGACTGAGGAGAGACATCTATGAGCCTGATGAAGACTGGCACCATAAGAGGAAGAGGAGGGTGAAGATGAGGAGAGAATTAAGATGAAGAGGGTGAGAGGGTGAAGGTGAGGAGGATGAGGAGGATGAAGATGAGGAGGATGAACATGAGGCGGATGAGAGGGTGAAGGTGAGGAGGATGAGGGTGAAGATGAGGAGGATGAAGATGAGGAGGATGAGGGTGAAGATGAGGAGGATGAAGATGAGGAGGATGAGAGGGTGAAGATGAGGAGGATGAAGATGAGGAGGATGAGGAGGGTAAAGATGAGGAGAGAATGAAGATGAAGAGGGTGAGAGGGTGAAGGTGAGGAGGATGAACATGAGGCGGATGAGAGGGTGAAGGTGAGGAGGATGAAGATGAGGAGGATGAGGGTGAAGATGAGGAGGATGAAGATGAGGAGGATGAGGGTGAAGATGAGGAGGATGAAGATGAGGAGGATGAGGGTGAAGATGAGGAGGATGAAGATGAGGAGGATGAGAGGGTGAAGATGAGGAGGATGAAGATGAGGAGGATGAGGAGGGTAAAGATGAGGAGAGAATGAAGATGAAGAGGGTGAGAGGGTGAAGGTGAGGAGGATGAGGAGGATGAAGATGAGGAGGATGAACATGAGGCGGATGAGAGGGTGAAGGTGAGGAGGATGAGGGTGAAGATGAGGAGGATGAAGATGAGGAGGATGAGAGGGTGAAGGTGAGGAGGGTGAAGATGAGGAGGATGAAGATGAGGAGGATGAGAGGGTGAAGGTGAGGAGGGTGAAGATGAGGAGGGTGAAGATGAGGAGGATGAAGATGAGGAGGATGAGGGTGAAGATGAGGAGGATGAGAGGGTGAAGATGAGGAGGATGAGAGGGTGAAGGTGAGGAGGATGAGGGTGAAGAAGATGAAGAGGATGAAGAAGAGGAGGATGAGAATGAAGGAGCTGAAGAGGATGAGGAGCATGAGGATGAAACTGATGAAGTTTCAGAAGGAATGTTTGTCTCCAGCGTGTTTTCATTCAAATGTGAAAAAAAAACCAGAAGAGGCTGCGAAGGTTTGACAGTAAAAACTACTGCAGCATCTGACACACACCAGTGCTGCAGAAGATGATCATTACACACACACACATATATATATATATATATATATATATATATATATATACATAACAGAAGATTTTTATACAAACTGATTCATCATTAAAACAGTTTTAAACACCTGACACAGACCACACTAGAACACACACATACCCCCCCTCTGAACCCAGTGAACCCCCTCCCTCCTCTGAAACCACTGGACCCTCCCTCCACTGAACCCACTGGACCCCCCCCCCCCCTGAACCCAGTGGACCCCCTCCCTCCTCTGAACCCTACTGGAGCCCCCTCCCCTGCAGCAGTCACGGCAGATCCTCATGTGGATTCTACCCAGAGTTCTTCTTGGGGACTTTTCTCCCTCACTTCCACCTCCTCTGTCCTCCTGACCTCCTCCTCCTCCTCCTCGTGCGTCTCCATTCCGCGCCGTTTAGCGCAACACTGCTGGGGGTGGGAGTGGGGGGCACAGAGCGGCTTCCACGGACACTTTCAGAGGCTCGAACACCGCGGAGGAAGCTACTACAGCAGTGCACCACTTCCACAGTAAAGCAACTCATCTTACCGAGGATGCGCCCCCAAGTACGAAGCACGCGAGGATGATGCAGCCCACGGTCATCTTTGCAACAACAACAAAAAAACAACCCTGGTGAACGGAGAAGAAAAAGATTAAAAAGCCAAAGAAAGAGGTGCGTGTTTTGCGCCAAAAAAGCAGCTGAGTAAATTCCCGGGGAGCCCTGGGTCCTGCTGTCGGTGCTGAGTGAAACACTTGTCTGGAAACAGAGATGCTGAGCTCCGTCCAGAGGAAGAAGCCGCTCAAGCCCATTGGATAAGCGGCGTCACTCCAACCCCTCCTACCGCCCAGCGGAGCGGAGCAGGCATGGCACCGCGGAGCACGCGCACGCGCGCACCGTCTGCATCTGCATCTGCAAGCGCTCTTCTGTCTCTCTTTCTGAGCAGGGGCGGATCTAGCCATTTTTTTGGGGGCCCAGGTAAAACATAGACATGGGGGGGGGGGGGGGGGGGTTATTCTGTAAACACACACACTCGTTTACATGTCTCATGAGGACCAAGTTTGTAATCAACTAACTATTGGGTAGCGAGTATAAACACTTCTTAAAAAAAAAAAAATACAATAAAAAACAATGATACAAATTGGAAAATAAATAAAAATGACGGAATAAATATCATAATAAAAATAACTGAATAACTAAATAAATCATATTTTTTGTTAAAAATACATAATGAAAACATGAATAAAATAAATATTTTTTAAAAATACCAATACTTCTCCAGACTCCTCTGAACTTTCCAGTACTCTAATTACATCATCCTAAAGATTACACTAATTGGTTGTAGTACCGCCCTTTTGAATGCAGATGATTTGAAAGAGAACCTTTTAGCCCCGCCTCCCCTGAGTATGAAGCACCACTTGACCCGTACATGGAATGAATGGGATAGTGCAGCGAGGCTACTTTTTTTATGACTTAACATCAGTAACAAATTAAAATGACAGTTTTTGTGTGCATTTACTGTGACTGCACGGCTCAGATTGGGGGGGGGGGGGGGGGGGGGGTTAAATTGCCTCATTGAAAACCCTCTCTCTCTGAATGAACACGTCCACGTGTAGGGGTAGGGGTGTCTCAATTCTGGTTAAGGCAGAGGGGTAGTCACAAGGAACGAATTATTACATTTTGGTGGTGATCCAGAACAGATCCTGGAACACTTTCAAATTTTACATTGCGGTAAATGGAGAATAAATTACTCCCCATTACCAACCACCCTGTAAATTTAATCAAGATCTGTCCATAACTTTTATAGTTATCAGACAGACAGACAGGCTCTGGCAAAAACATAACCTCCTTGGTGGAGGTAATGATGACAGACAGAGAATAAAACAAACCCAAACAAGACCTGGGGGTCGATCAGCCAGAGCTCGTGGTGATGAGTAAATGTCCATGTTATGAAGTAGACAATACTGAATGGTACTGCACCGACAACTGCAGCTTCACTGCTTAAATACTGTAGCTGCAGATCAGCAATGACTTGCAGCTGTGGGGTGTGGGCCAGGTGACACTGGTGAGAACTGGAGGAAAGGTCGTGACATGGACATATCTCAAAAACAGGACCAATGATTTCTTTGATTTTTTTTTTTTTAACCCTCTAAGGCAGGGGTCTCCAACCTGTTCCACAAAGGGCCGGTGTGGCTGCAGGTTTTTGTTCCAACCAACCAAGAGTTCACAGTTTGACCAATTGACTCTCTGAAGACTGAGATCAGTTGATTAATTGATTGAAGTCCAGTGTGTTGCTGCTTGGTTGGAACAAAAACCTGCAGCCACACCGGCCCTTTGTGGAACAGGTTGGAGACCCCTGCTCTAAGGATTTGTTAATGACTCATAAAAGGAATCATTGGTGTAGACGGAACACTAGTTACATCCAGCAAGGAGGTATTAAATTCAGGTCCGCTTGTCTGTCTGTTTTTGTTTGTCTGTCTGTCTGTCTGTCTGTCTGTAGGATTACACCAGAAATGATAGATAATGGGTCAAAGAACAACCCATTAAATTTTCAGCAATGAAGGTCAAAGGTCAAGGTCACACTAAAGGTCACCAGATAAAGTACATAAGTGGTAATATCTCAGGTTTTTTTCATTAACATGGTCTGACTTTCAGACATCAGACGAGTCAACACCTATGGCTCCACCACGTCATGTTTTGACATTATATCAAGCCTTGGCGAAGGTCAGCTGTTTCTGACTGACCTGTTCAGTTTATTGTACTGATATTTACTTGTTTTAAAACAGGAAAACGTCTTATAACTTTAAATCAGTAACAACACCCCCTCTCTCAGTTGGTTATAAAAATGCATTTTCTAGTCTATTTAGATTCATATTTGGACTAGTGATGGAGGAAAAGTGGAGGCGGGTCTTGCCAGTGTGATTGACAGCCAACCATCCGAGTCCTTTCATGTGTCCATCACCAAACTGGAGTCTATTTCACACCCCAGTTCCTCCTCTAGTCCTGATCCACGGCACTCTGCAGAGTTATTAGGTTTGGATTCAAGCTGCTGTGATAAGCCTTTGATGGAGAATGTACGGATAAAAAAAAAGAAATAAAGTGAAAAGTCAAGAAGCATCCCTCTGTGATCATCTACAGGACAAATGTATTTGTGGAACTTCCACTACATTTAATCCAATGTTATAGGATCTTTGTGTCTACGGAACATGGAACCACACTGTAAAAAAAAGTTTGTAAATTTTATAATGAAAAACTGTCAACCATGCACTCACAAAAGTTTGACTATTTTCTACTTCAATAAATTATGGCAACAAAGTGAGTCCTCCAGTTTCTATGACAACCTGTTCTTGAATTAGAGCCAATAATGTTATTTTGACCTTTCTGATAAATGCAACCTTGACCTTTGACCTTTTGCAATATTGATCATTTCGTTATATATGTATATATGCGTCACTGTGTGTGTTATATTATGATAATATATCCAGTATTGATTAAGTTATAGTGTGATATGTCTGTGTTTGACACAAACAGTGTTACACAAGTTAATGTGGCCACATGTCACCTTTGACCTCCAGAGATCTCAAAAACTATTGTTCGTAGGTGATAACACCAATTATGAGAATTGTAGAAATCTTCCTTCAACATTGTTTGGTACCAATCTGAAAGTTCTGTGATTCTCTGCTCTAGAGTTATAATCTATACTATGATTTTGACCTTTCAGTTAATTGTGACCTTAACCTTTGACCTTTACTCAAATGGATAATTGCATCTGATGCGCATTCCATGTAATTTCATGATGATATCGTAAGTATTCATTGAGTTACAGCATTATTTGTCTCTACGTACACACAGACAGACACACAAGGTTATTACAATAATCTTACCTAACCAATGATGGGCGAGTTTAGAAATGAATTCTTCTTATTCCTCTTCTTCTTATTATTATTATTATTAAGGAGTGGTCCTTGGAGTTTTGGTCCAGAAAGGCCACAGACGTCACACAAATTATTTTCTGACTGGAAATGTTGGCAGAGAAATGATCCAAGGGGATTTAAAGCAGACGTCTTCCACAACAATGACTGGAATACATAAGGTCAGGTCTTCATGTGAGTGGGGTCATTGGTTTGCACGGCAGCAGCCGCTGACAGGACAGTGGATTATGAAGAGCTTCTGCACAGGAGTGTGTGGAATAAAGCCCAACCTGGAACACAAAGGCTTTAGTATGGACGCACCTGAGGGAAAACAGCTGAGAGGACAAGTCCAGCAGACTGTGGACAGAGCTGTGGGAACCCATTTAAAGTGTGTGTGCTTGTGTTGGGGGGGGGGGGGGTGTCATGCCAGCGGTGACGCAAAAGTCAATTAGTTTTTTACAATGATGAAAATACACTGACTATTAATGTGAAATTGTGTAAGAAAATAATTTTAAAAATACAGGCGTCACAAAATCTAAGACAAATGAGTGAGTTGACTCAGCATTGACTCATAGAAAAGTCAGATTTAACCCTTGTGCGGTCCTTCGTGAAAGGCACACTGGCTGTGTCCTACAATCGGGTCTTAAAGACCCAGATTCCAAAGTTCAGTTCCATAGACTCATCACCCCACCCCCCAAGGATATATTACTGTTTTCAGTAGTAAGCAATGGCATCCTACAGTACGTATAAAAAGGTACATTTGTGAACCACCGGGTCTCTTTGACCCGAAGGACCGCACAAGGGTTAAACAAAACTGATAAATGTTCAGTGCAAAGTCGACAAGTAGCAAATGAGTAGCGCTGTCCATGGTGCTGAAAGACACTACTATGAGCAACATTGCTTATATATATATATATATATATATATATATATATATATATATATATATATATATATATATATATATATATATAAAGCAATGTTGCAGGGGGGCTGGTGTAGCAACCCTCCTCCTTACCACTCCCTTGACTGTGGAATGTTCTGGAACAGCTGATGCTCCTGCTTCCTCCCTGTGTGCAGACATACTGGGCTGAATGATCACATGACACTTGAGTTGAATGATCACATGACACGTGGGCTGAATGATCACATGACATGTGGGCTGAATGATGACCTGCTGAAGCGCCATCAGCTTCTCTACTCAGTAAATTCAGCGTGGCTTCACTACCTCTGACACTTCTGGAACGCAAGGAAACGGTTCCTCTAAAGTACGAAGCATTTGCCTAATAATAAAAACACCATCTGGGCACTTGAAGTCAATTGATTTAAGGCTGTGCTGAATTATTAAATCTCACTAAATGGGTCTGAGTTCAGTTTCAACAGGAGGAACATGAGTTACTCTAGGAAGACCTTCACTTAGACTATATGAGATTTAAAACAAAACAACTGAAAAACAGACAATAGAAGAAAAAAATACAGAGAATAAAAAAGAGATATAGGATATATATATATATATATATATATATATATATATATATATATATATATACAGAGAGAGAGAGAGAGAGAGAGAAGGAGCGAGAGAGCAACGAGAGAGAGAGAAGGAGAGAAAGAGGGGCGGAGAGAGAGAGAGAGAGAGAGAGAGAGAGGGAGAAAGAGAGAGAGAGGATATATATATATATATATATATATATCTATCAGTGATGTGCAGGCTGACTTTGGGTCAGCCTGCACATCTGTGGTACTAAAATTCACGTTAGATTTTGGTCTGGTTACTACTTTTAATGTTTGCCCCAGTTCCCCCTACACTGACTTTCAGTACCAACTGTCTCACTTACTTTCTGTGTGTGAGTGAGAATGACAGAATTGCTTTGGGAAAAAAAACAAAAGCCTGTCGCAGCTGTAGCCAAATCAGGGGGCGGGACTTGGCAATGCTCAGAGCGGCAAAGTTAGAAAGAGCAATGAAATATCTTTGTTGTTGTTTGTCATAATAGTGTGAAACTATGAACTATAATCCACCATAGTACTGGAAAAACACCCTCTAAATGTTGGATCATTTGGTGGAGTTGTGCAGGTGTTTGGAGTTCCACAAACAGGACACACCACAGACACACATTTACTGAATTCTAGAGAGAAGAGAGTACACTTACTGCATCAGTTAGATTAAATAACTAGTTCCAACTGAAACATTATTAACCACTGTGGTATTTACCCATGGAAGGATCTGAACTTTACTTTAGTTTACTTTAATCTAGTATCAGTGTCCTATCATTTCCTTTCTTTGGTCCTTTTCTTCCAGGTCTACATATACTGTAGACTTGCCTTCACATAGTTTTGTTTATACTGATTCCACTACAGTTAAATGTTTTATGGCTTATTAGGGCCAAGTACTGCATGAATATTTAGTGCTGATACTAATATGTAACAATAATTGCTTTAGTTTTTTGTTTTTTTGTCTGTCCCATCTGTTGGCGTGTCCATCAGTCTGTCTGCAGGATTAGCAAGAACACGTACACAACATTTGTCAAACTGGGAGGAATGTTAGAACATGTGTGGAGGATGAACCAGAACCCAGAAGGTTCTCTTTCAGTTCCAGTAAGTACCTTCAAACCATCAAGACCACTAGGGGGCTCCAACAGGCTCTGGAATTCACCCTAAACTTAAACCTGAACACCTTTGAACTTCTGTCAACTTATCTTATTAGTCCAGGGTTAACTCTAACCCTTATTTGTCCAGGGTTAACTCTAACCCCTATTAGTCCAGGGTTAACTCTAACCCTTATTAGTCCAGGGTTAACTCTAACCCTTATTAGTCCAGGGTTAACTCTAACCCTTATTTGTCCAGGGTTAACTCTAACCCTTATTAGTCCAGGGTTAACTCTAACCCTTATTAGTCCAGGGTTAACTCTAACCCTTATTTGTCCAGGGTTAACTCTAACCCTTATTAGTCCAGGGTTAACTCTAACCCTTATTAGTCCAGGGTTAACTCTAACCCTTATTAGTCCAGGGTTAACTCTAACCCTTATTAGTCCAGGGTTAACCTGTCCTGTGTCCCGTGTGAAGGTTCCACAGTTCACGGCTACAGTGACGTCACTGATGATGCAACGGTTGCACCAGTGATGGTTCCTGTTCCATAAACTCGACACTTACCGTCACTGGGAAATTTCCCTCATTGCTGAGGGAGGAGAAAACTTTACAGGTGCTTCCAGAGCTCCACCGCTTCCTTTACGCTCTGTGAAAGTAGAGACAACAGCATTAGTCACAAATATTTGGACAGTTTTCAGGTTTTTAATCACAGTGACTTTAAATTAAATCATGTTGCAGCTGCTCTCTGTCTGTGTCTTTCCCATCGTTCCAGTGGATTTATCAAGCAGGTTGTGGTTGGTCTTTTCCTTCTATCAGCTTCTTATTGACAGTACATGTACGTAGAGAAAAAACCCAGTCCTACAGTATATATTATGTTTGCATCGTGTTTTGTTGTTTTGTTGTGTTGTTGACGCTGCACCATCGACCCAAACCTCCTCCATATAAACAATTTATGAATGTTACAAGTGTTTGCTGAAATCAGACGTGGTAATTTATAAATGTTTTTTTCCCCCCAGACTCATGCTGATGTAGTTGTGAGTGTGAATATCAACATGAATCACACTGAGAAGCTGAAAAACAGCCTGGTTTTGCTGCAAGCAACATTAAAATGTAACACAAAGTCTGCACAACAACCACAACAGCCAGTGTTCCAGTCTGTGAGGAAGTGATGTTTGCTTTTCACCTGCTCTGCCTGAATGAATGAAATATTGATACATACACACACACAAACACACACACAGAAAGACTTGAAGACCACAGGAAACAAACCATGTGTATAAAATACCACAGGAAACATTTACTCCACACGTGGAGACGAACAAAAGATGGAAAACAAACATGAAGCCATTTCACCCAACATCACACGTCCTCATTCAGATGTGATTAGATCAGATTTTTGTGATTGACACATTTCCAGAGGCACGTGTTTCAGAGATCTGGTCCATTTTTATTATTAGAAACTACAGAACTGTGACCAAAAAGTCCTGAGACCAGAGGATCCTGAAACTAGAAGATCCTGAGACCAAAAACTCACCTCAATCTGAGCACCTCATTGCTTCTGGTGTTGTGCTCAATAATAATAATAATGAATAATAACAATAATGGATTAGATTTCTATAATGCTTTTCAAGCCATCCAAAGCACTTTACATTATTGATCCATTATTCATTCACTCTCACATGCTCCCTCTGGTGGTGGTAAACTACATATATATCCACAGTTGTCCGGGGGCAGACTGACAAAAATGTAGCTACCAATTTGCACCTATGCTTCCTCCGACCACCACTAAGCATTCATACATACTCATTCTATTGAGTACACTTGCACTAACACCCTAACCTGACTGACCTGACTGATCTGACTGACCTGACTGACCTGACTGACCTGACTGACCTGACTGATCTGACTGATCTGACTGATCTGACTGACCTGACTGACCTGACTGACCTGACTGACCTGACTGATCTGACTGACCTGACTGACCTGACTGACCTGACTGATCTGACTGACCTGACTGATCTGACTGACCTGACTGACCTGACTGACCTGACTGACCTGACTGACCTGACTGATCTGACTGACCTGACTGATCTGACTGATCTGACTGATCTGACTGATCTGACTGACCTGACTGATCTGACTGACCTGACTGACCTGACTGACCTGACTGATCTGACTGACCTGACTGACCTGACTGACCTGACTGATCTGACTGATCTGACTGATCTGACTGATCTGACTGACCTGACTGACCTGACTGACCTGACTGACCTGACTGACCTGACTGACCTGACCTCACAATACCATCTGGGAACCTTCCGCAACCAATCCATTTTCAAAGGAGGGACCTTATCTAAAATCCTTGCATGTGATTAGATGAAAATAGTTTTCATCAGGTATATACACATCAACAGAAGGGCTTTAAACTGACCATTTATACGTGACGTGAACCTTGTCTACTACAATTTCCACCAAGTTCTTCTGGTAAACATCATAGTAAAGCATGGTTCTACATTTATCCTTCAGTCATGACTCAGGGCTACAGAACATTACCTGCAGATGTGCTTGTTATTTCTTCCTCCAGTTCCACTTTACTATCAGCCTCTGTGACTGGGTCCTCTACCAACACCACAGTAACCATGGGCTTCTGCACTGGTACTATTTCTGTACCCACCAGTGGAACCATCTGATAGATCAAACTGTTGACAAACCTGGTCAGAAGAAGAAAGAAAAAATCATTTATTAACAAACTCTTCCACAGTCGTCCTCTGTTCATCTGTTAATGAATGAACATGTGGAAGAAAAAACACTGGAAGTAGTCCAGTCCATAGACCAAACCCTGGAAATAGTCCAGTCCATAGAAAAAACACTGGAAATAGTCCAGTCCATAGACACAACACAGGGAATAGTCCGGTCCGTAGAAAAAACACTGGAAATAGTCCAGTCCATAGACACAACACAGGGAATAGTCCGGTCCGTAGACAAAACACTGGAAATAGTCCAGTCCATATGGACCCTGGATAGAGTCCTGCACTGGAGCCCTAGGCCCGAGGGGCCCGACAGCCTGAGGGCCGGGCTTCGGGCCGACGACCGTATAATTGCCTCAGACACGGGCCGGGCTCGGGCACTTTTATTTTTCAATGTAATTATTTTAAAAAAAACCTGTGTTGTGTTTAAATGGAAACAAAGAATGCAGCAGCTGCTGCTCTCCCCGGCACCGGCACCTCCCTTATATGGGCATACGGTAGCCTACGTCACTATCTGATTCGCGTGACTTCCCAACTCCCACCACAAAACATGGAGAACGACATAAAAACAAAGTTGAAAATGGTGAATTGAAGAGAGTGAACAACACTAAGGGAAAATCTCCGTTCTGGACTAAGTTTCAACTTATTCCAACCCTTCAAGATGAGCCAAACGGGTTTGTTCAGTGTGTTGTATGTAAAGCTGTTCTGTCATATGACAACAAAAAAACAGGTTCGTCACATTTTGAACAGGTATGTGGCGGATCCAGCAGTGGTCACAGACAGAGTTCTCAAACTGTTGATCGAAACATGAGCCCCTATTTTAACCTGCTCTTTTATGCCCACATCTGTCAGAAACCGTTATTCACAGAAAAATAGAATACCGTTTTTTCTAACTGCAGAGCGTTATCCCATTTTCAGAGCCGCAGATTAAATTTATGAACGAACTCAATGAATATAGCGTTCTATCACGCTAAAACATTCTTATGGGAGGTTAAAACAAACAAACAAAAAAAAGTCGGGCCGGGCCGGGTTCGGGCCTGAGAATTCTGAAAACCTGTCGGACCGGGCCGGGCTGGGGCTCCACCCCCTCAGGCCAGGGCCGGGCTCGGGCCCAAATAATAGGCCCGTGCAGGGCACTACCCTGGGATACCTAACACACGCTGACATTGTTGTTTATCTGAAAAGACTACACTGCCGTTGCTTCTGCTTTACGTCACACCAGCCACAGCGCTGCCGGGTAGTCCCACCCTGCACACTGATTGGCTCCTTCATTTTGAAGTAAACCTGAACTACATGGTACTCAGATGGTTGTGTGAGCGTAGAGAAACACAGCCAGATGACATTAGTCAGGTTACTAAAATCCTACACTTACAACAACTACCTTAAAATGCACTCAGCTAGAACACTCAGTGTTGCCTTGTCCTGTCATACTCAACTTAATGGACTTCCTGTCTTGTCTTGTCATACCTGGCTAATTTAGCAGCGCTAGGTAAAAGTACCCTTAAACTACTACACACTATTTATTCACACTAACTTAGATGAGAATTTGTCTGCATCTGGACTTCACTGTTGCCCATGGAAATGCTTAGGAGAGCCAACAATGTAATTTCTATTCCTTTGTATGTCAAGTACATGTGAAGAAATTGACAATCAAACTGGCTTTGACTTTGACTCATACACAAGTGTGAGTGACAATGGAGGCAAAAAGGGTGACGTGTCTTTACCCAAGGACAAACAACAAGTTGTTTCTTTATTATCGAGATCCAAAACCAAATAAAGATGCAGTTTTTCAGTTTTCTTTTGTGTTTAAATGAATAATGAATAAACCATTTTCTGTTTTATCCAATTTTGACCTGAAGCAAACTTAGTAACCCAAAAATGACCTTTGACCCACAGTGACAAAGGTGGAAACCTATGTCCTATTTGAGGAAACTAAGAGGGTCACCCTAAGACCTGAAGATATAACCACAGAGAAAATTGGTTTCATATTATACCATAATGATCTTCAGTCCAGTGGACATGCTGCTTTGGATTGTTGAGACTCATTTCCAGTTTAAGCAATTTGCTTCAGGTCAAAATTGGATAAAAGGGGAAAAGGCTGTTTTCTGTTTTTTTTTTGTATTCTTCATTTAAACACAAAAAGGAAAACTGTCCAAAACCAAAATGGGTTTTGGAAACAAATAATGAAGAAATTACTTGTTTTTTCATTGTGATGTTTTTGGTTTTATTTTGAAAAACAAATGAATGAATGATACACAGATTCATTGTCTTATTTTTGGTTTTATTTTGAAAAATGAATGAATGAATGATACACAGATTCATTGTCTTATTTTTTGTTTTATTTTGAAAAATGAACGAACGAATGATACATGGATTCATTGTCTTAATTTTGGTTTTATTTTGAAAAATGAATGAATGAATGATTCATGGATTCGTTGTCTTATTTTTGTTTTTATTTTGAAAAACAAATGATACACAGATTTATACACCGACCGAGAAGTTGATGTGTGGTTTCATAGCGTTTCAGAGCAGATGAAGAAAGATCCACAGATGTGTGAAGGTTCATGGGTTCAGAATATTCTGGAAAAGTCATGTTCTCTCCAGGAAACATCAGGACTGTGTGTGATTACACACCAAAAACGGACCTGAAGCATGTTTATACTTAAGCCGAAAATGCACGCACAGCTTTTACACCACTTCATTGTGTATTATTGCACTGAGGAGGGGTCTTAATTAATAAAAGAAGCAATCTGAGGGATGCTTTTTTCAATAACTGCTGCCCCACGAGTTTCAATTGTGTGTGAAAAAATGCAATAACCCATAAAAGTGTTGTGTGAATAATTTAGAAGCAGAATGCATAAATAGTGGATTAGGCTTGATTTAATTATGTCTGTGTGAAAGTAGAGCCTGGCCTTAAACAAACACTGAGGGAGGGAGAGAAAGAGAGGGAGGGAGAGAGAGAGCAAGGGGGTGGGAGAGAGGGGGGAGAGAGAGAGAGGGAGGGAGGGAGAGACACACAACAACAACAATGAAGCAGTTCAGCACCCATGTCACAAAACCCAGCAAAGGAGCCAAAAGTGCAAGACAGACAGACAGACAGGTATAACACACAAACACAACACAGACAGAGCACAGACAGACAGGCAGAACACACAGACAGGTAGAACACACAGACAGACAGAGCACAGACAGACAGAACACACAGACAGACAGACAGACAGACAGACAGAGCACAGACAGACAGACAGAACACACAGACAGGTAGAACACACAAACACAACACACAGACAGACAGACAGAGCACAGACAGACAGAACACACAGACAGGTATAACACACAGACAGATGGGTATCTTAGGCTCTTATTGTTTGTAATATTTTGTTGTGATTATATTTGTTGTTTCTCATTTACTGAGTTTGATTTTGCTTTAACACTTATTATTGTTATTGTTGTCGTTGTTCCTAATGTTGATATTATGAGAGCAGCCATTCTGCTGTTAGGATGATAGACAGGAAAGATTAAAAATCATCTAGGTACACAGACACTTCTGGGAAAAATTAATTTCATAAGTAGAGGTACTACTGTCCTATTATTATTATTATTATTATTATTATTATTATTATTATTATGACTACAGGTTGACTATCCTTATATGAGTACCCTACACCTGATTAAACCACATGATTCAGGGCCAGTTTTGACCCGGGTCAGTGTGTAGTTCAGGTGAGCCACGGTCGGAGGCAGGACGCGGCTGATTGGACGATGATTCTGATGGAGACCAATGTGAGGAGGCGATGGTCCACTGCATCTGCACGTACTGAACAGCTGATTGAGTTTGGGAGGAAGAATGGGACGAGAGGGTGACAACGGGAGCCCCCCCCCCCCTTTTTTTTCAACCACAGCCGTCCACTTCCATTACAACAGCCTTTTGAAAGCGTCGGTGCATAATCACACCTGAAACCTGATCAGAGGGAAACGGCGTCCATTCACTCGCAGCTTTATTCCAAACTTCCAGCATGTCGGCATTCTACGCACAATGCAGCCACAGATGTAAAAGTTTGACAATTTGATTTATGCTAATGGAGCCTCACTCCCATTGTTGTCCGTTTCCATGGCGCACACGCTTTACAGTCTTCTTGAAACCACATTTTATAATTTAAACGGCTCCTGAAGAGAGGACACGTCATGTACCAGCTCGCCTGGGCCTGTCATACATCTTACCCTCGTTGAATTTTCTCTGCCCTCTGTGTCTCCTTCTGTGTAGAGATATGAAATATTGACTGTTCTCATCTGTGGCTGCAGCCCCCAGCCCCCATTAAACAACCCCCCACACCACACCCTCATCCTCCTCCTCCACCCTTCCAGCATCTACGCTATCAAAGTGCTGGCGCAGCAAAGTGGAGAAGAAGGAAACAGAATAGAGAGAAGTGAGGGAGTGAAAAGGCAGATGTGCAGGGGGGGGGCAGTTTAGCAGAAACAAAACGAAATATGGAAAAAAAGGAAGGGAATAAATCCAAGCAGCAGCTGCCAATTATGCATCAACTCAACCACTGGAGCTGGTATTAAATCAATGACACCTATAATAAGTGGAGAAGCAGCGGGATGTGGAGTGACATTGAAAACAAATGGTGAAAAGAGAAGAAAAGTTTGACACGTGTGAAAGGAAAAGAGCTTTTAAGCTGTTTGACTGTGAATGTGACGAGCTGTGGCGGCGAGGGCGGGGCCACACAGCTGATTATTACTGTGATTATACACCCCGGTCTGCCCACCATATGGTAGCCTAGCTTTCGTAGCAGTTAGCTCAGCATTAGCATGGTCGATGCTACATTGGTACAGCCGGACGGTTAATGTCACGCCTCAAGTGGCCAGATATGCCAACACGGCGGCCATATTGGAGCAGTTGACTTGTGAAGGTGTGTCCACTGTTTTCATGCTATGTAGTTGGACAACTGTTCAGACAGAGGAGGAGCTACCGTGGACAGAGGAGGAGCTACCGTAGACAGAGGAGGAGCTACCGTGGACAGAGGATGAGCTACCGTAGACAGAGGAGGAGCTACCGTGGACAGAGGATGAGCTACCGTAGACAGAGGAGGAGCTACCGTGGACAGAGGATGAGCTACCGTGGACAGAGGAGGAGCTACCGTAGACAGAGGAGGAGCTACCGTAGACAGAGGAGGAGCCATAGTGGACAGAGGAGGAGCTACTGTGGACAGAGGAGGAGCTACCGTGGACAGAGGAGGAGCTACCGTGGACAGAGGAGGAGCTACCGTAGACAGAGGAGGAGCTACCGTAGACAGAGGAGGAGCTACCGTAGACAGAGGAGGAGCTACCGTGGACAGAGGAGGAGCTACCGTAGACAGAGGAGGAGCTACCGTAGACAGAGGAGGAGCTACCGTGGACAGAGGAGGAGCTACCGTAGACAGAGAATGAGCTACCGTGGACAGAGGAGGAGCTACCGTAGACAGAGGAGGAGCTACCGTAGACAGAGAATGAGCTACCGTGGACAGAGCATGAGCTACCGTGGACAGAGGAGGAGCTACCGTAGACAGAGGAGGAGCTACCGTAGACAGAGGAGGAGCTACCGTAGACAGAGGAGGAGCTACTGTAGACAGAGGAGGAGCCATAGTGGACAGAGGAGGAGCTATTGTGTACAGGGGCGGAGCTCCAATGGATGTAGGCGGAGCTACTGTGACACACCCACTGATGACAAACGCAGCCACAAACCCAGGACAGAATCAGACGCGTCTTCCTGGAAAAAGACTCCAAATTAGTGAGAAAAGCAGTTATTGTAACTTTCAGCTTTTCCTGCAGACTTCCACTCACTGTCACACTCTCTTTATGTCGAATATATTATTTTATTTCTGCTCTGATGATGAAATCCTGGAGGGTTGAGATGATGTTGCTCAAATATACCATATTTTTAGACCGTGTTCCAAACTAATCAGTAGTGTCGACAGTTTTAAGGAGTAGACGTCCATATTTTATAATATCATGAACCCACTGCAGTTAATTAGAAGTGATAAAAGTGACTGATAAACAAGCTGGAGCTGCATCTGATTATTGACAGGGTTTGTGCTTCTAGGGCTGTAACACTCAGCGTGTTCTTGTCTTTTCTGTTGTGTCTAATTCAATCCATTCCTTCAGATCATGGACGTAAAATTGCATATGGACGCGATGGACGTGTTTATACCAATATTGGATGTTTCTAAAATGTCCATAAAAGTATTTGAATGGAAAGGTATTTGAGAGGAAAAGGTTAATTTTCCCCTCCTTAGTTTTGCCTCTCAAGGATAGCATGTCATTGGTGGAGACAGTATCGCTATCTGCCAATGAAAGTTGATTAAATGTGACCCGCCACCACGAAACCAGGCATAAGTGGCGCTGAGCCGTTCAGAGCTACAGCCAAATTTAGGCTGGAAGGTGATTTCTTATTTGTGTTTACACCTTATCAAAAAACGGTACCTTAACACCTCTATGTTCACTTCCTGTGGTCATTACATTGAAATCCAATCAATAAAGGTGTTTATTGAGTCAATTATTTAAGCGGCGACAAAAGTTCAGGTATTGCTGAGCAAAGACAAAGACGACTTCCACCTCTTTTCGCCGAACAAAACGATCTCCGTTCCGTGGGTAAACACCCAAGTGTTTGGTACGAGGTAAAAGCTTATATTGAATGTTCTGTCCAATGGTGTAAGCCAAATGATTATAATACGTCACACTTCTGTCCTATTATTATAATATATAAAACTTCTGTGACATGTCCATCAGAGTGTCCTTTAACATCTGTCAACAATTTGTGTCAATCGGATACAAATTATTATGCGTTGCTAAGGACTTCCTACCCCAAAACAGTCCAAAACTTTAACGGACAATATCTAAAAATATGCAAATTGTAAAATATGTCCAAATGTGGATATTAAAATGACCATAACTTTGGTTCTACTTGTGATAGAAACATCATTTTTTCACCATCTTAAACCTTAGTTTCCACTCTACCAAGATACACACATAACTCTGTTTGGATTTACACACACTTATGCCTGGTTTACTGGTGGTGGGTCACAAATATGGTCAACAAACCTTTATCATGTAACAAAAACGAGACAAGCCTACACTGTAAATCTGAATGTTCAGAATAATGAAATATATTAAGTTGTGAATATTCAAAGTTTCAGAAATAGTACTACTAATATAAATGTCTTCAGTTACTGTAACATGTTCTTCTTTTTAAGTTCTTCCAACGAATATTTCTTTATTAATGGTAACTATCGTGGATATAATTGAACAGAACTGAAAAATATATGAGGAAAAACTGAGTGGAATTAAAGTCATTAAATACCAAATGATGTCGTTCTGTTATTTCTATTGTTTCAAATAATGATGATTGAAAAATATGAACTTAACTGATGTAGTAGATGATGAAATATAATTTCAGTCCAAATAACCACCAATATCTATCACACCAAAAACATTACAATCACAAAACACAGTCATTTTTATTCAGCGGCGGCTGTGGGTCAGTTGGTAGAGCGGGTCGTCCAATGACTGAAGGGTCAGAGGTTCACTCTGTCTGTCCACATGTCCAAGTGTCTTTACTGAACCCTGACTTAGTGTCCCAGTCGGACTGACAGAACCTAAGTTAATAAGTACTGTTTTAATTTAAATATACTTTAATAAGCATCTAAATTTTAACTTCTGTTTCATCAACTTAAAATAATTAAGGTCCTCGATTGTCTTAAATGTTTTGAGTTCTGCTAACTTATTTGGGTTTACAGTGTAGACGTAAATGTTGGTCTAGTGACAATAGCTGTAATTAAACATGTAAAGATGTATAGATGACAAAAATGAGACGAAATGTGGCTTAAATAAAAAAAAGTTGCTAAAATGTCTTAGCTCTTGTTGACAAAAAAAACAAATGAGGCATTATTTCATCTCTTTTACGTGTGTTCTTATTTTATTTCATTATTTTTTGCTGTCCTGTCCTCGCCAGTGTCAACATCTTTATTACGCCCTTGCTTCAGATTAAATTAAATCCACTGATCACAGCTGGTTTTCTCCTCTTATATAGTTGTGGGCAGAGGTGAGCAGTACTTAAGTATGAGTATTTTGTTACTGTACTTAACTAGACTTTTTTTTAGGTATCTGGACTGTACTTGAGTATTTATTTTTCTGGAAACATTTTACTTTTACTCCCTACATTAGTTCCCATAAATATCTGTACTTTATACTCTTTACATTTATATAAATATATGTACTTTATACTCTTTACATTTATATAAATATATGTAGTTTTTACTCTTTACATATAGTATAGATATTTATATAAATGTAAGGAGTATAAAGTACAGATAGTTATGAACACATGTAGGCAGTAAAAGTAAAAGGTTTCCAGAAAAATAAATATTCAAGTAAAGTACAGATACCTAAAAAAAATCTACTTAATTACAGTCATGAAGTGCTTTTTCGTAGTTACTTCCCAACTCTTGAAATTTATTTTAAAATTAAAGTCCTATCTAAAAAAATAATGAAAATACAATCTTAAATATCAGTAACAAAAATACAATGAATCAAAAAGTCCTGAATGAAATCTAAAAAAATGTGTGAATGGAAACTGAACGTCCACATGCCCAGTGTCGTATCTACACTGACACAGACATGTTCATATTTCAGCTCCATTATTGAAGAAACTGATTAATAACTTTTTTGTCAAATTCTTTCAGTCAAGCAGGAGAATTCTTTCAAAATAATCTGATCTTGTCTTGTTTTGTTTTGTGCTCATCACTGAAGGTCAAGTAAAAACACTTCAAACATAAAACCACATTCCTCCCCTTCATCGCTCTGTTCAAGTCTTCTCATAGCTGAGAAATTCCAATTCTGTCTTTAGTCTGAGTTCCACATTCTTCTGGTAAACTCTCTGAAGTTCTTGGTATAAACCACAGGTGTCAAACATAAGGCCCCGGGGCCATATCCGGTCCAATGTGGCCCATAGGATGAATAACACTCAAAATATTAATGGTGTAAAAAATGATTTAAATTCAGGTTTTATATGCAGAATAATTAGATCACAGTTGGGACAGACCTGGAAAATGTAAAAGTCATAATTACCTATAAATAATAAAAAACTGCAGATTTTATCTTTATTTTAGCATAAAACAATAAAATGGCATGAATATCTTTATATTAACAATCCATTAACAAGTGTGTAAAATGTGAATGACCTGAACAAGTAAGAGGAACTAAAAGGTTTGAAAAGAACCACGTGTAATTATACAAATATTCTACCGGTTACTAAGTATTTTGTGTATTTGTAATTCTAATATAAACTGTAATTGAGGCAAATGAGGAGAAAATATGATTAAAATTGCACTTGTTTTTTTAGTTAGTTGTTTTTTATTTGGGAGCCACAGCTCGCTAGGAACGACAGAGGAACGACAGAGGAACGACAGAGGAACGACAGAGGAACGACAGAGGAACGACAGAGGAACGACAGAGGAACGACAGAGGAACGACAGAGGAACGACAGAGGAACGACAGAGGAACGACAGAGGAACGACAGAGGAACGACAGAGGAACGACAGAGCGGAACAGAGCCCATTCAGACTGGATGCTCCCCTCCACCCTCAGGATGCAATTGAAGCTTTGCCAGAGGTGTGAGGTCATGATCTGCCTGACAGGTTCTTCCGCCAGGCGTTCCCAGCAGACCCACACTACTCATTTGGGTCTACCAGGTCGGCGTGGCGACTTCCCCCGCCACCTGATCCAACTCACCACAGGTAGTGGTCGGTTGACAGATCAGTACCTCCCTCCAAAACATGCGGCCGCAGGTCTGATCATCGACCAGCGACCTAGGATGTCCTGGACTCCTCAGTGCATGTGGACGGATGGTGGGAGGAGCCAGAGTACCTGGAGAAAACCCACACAGACATGAGGAGAACATGTAAACGCCACACAGAAAGGTCTGGTGTGGGAATAGAACCAACAACCTTCTGTCTGTGAGGCACCAGTGTTAACTACTGCACCACTGTGACACCTGCGTATATATATATATATATATATATATATATATATATATATATATATATTAAGGATGGGAAGAATTTCAGCCACCGAAAATCAAAACCCCGAAAATGCTAAAAATATCCTGTTTCGGTTTTCGGCCGAAATAAAATTAGCACCGAAACTGCAGAGCCGAAAATGACCTCTTGGCGGCAGTAGTGCACTTGTAGTGTTTTCCAGCCGCTGTAGAACTGAAGAAGAAGAAAACGTGGTGACGTAATCACCCACCCCTCAGAATTACGCATGAGCTAGCGGCACCAACATGTCTGCTGTGTGGACTTATTCCAGAGTGTCAGACACTAACCAGTGGGTAGATATTTACAATGTGTGCAAAACTGAAATCTCAAGAGGGGGTGTATCTACAAAGACTTTCTCCACGTCAGGTTTGATTCACCATCTAAGATCTAAACACTTCGATCTCCACTCTGAATTTGAAAAAAACACAACCGCGCAAAAAAGAAAAAAAATTACAACCGAGCACGCCCACTCCATCTGTAGAGGAGGCTTTTAAAAATACAAGAAAGTTTCCCAGTGATTCAATCACAGACATTTCATGTAGGCTATAGCCTATGCACTTTTGTTTTTTTATGAAACAACATGAGGGGTCAATTTTATATATGTGCTGAATAAATATTTTCATACTTTTGTAATTGATAGATTGCAATGTCTTGATTTCAATTAAGTCAAATGCCACAGAAAATCATGTCCTTCTTTAATTAGGTGGAGTGATTTATCAGATGTCAATATTTTTCAGGAATAGGGTAATAATTAATAATGTCTTCCGGCTGCACTCTCCTAAATTTTTGGTTTCGGCCAAGAATTTTCATTTCGGTGCATCCCTTATATATATATATATATATATATATATATATATATATATATATATATATATATATATATATATATATATATATATATATATATATATATATATATATATATATATATACAAGACAAGTAAATAGATATTTTTAAAAACCTAACCTTACTATTAGTGAAATAGATGCCAGACAGTGAAAGAAGAAAAGAGTATTTTCAGACCAATGACACGCATGAATACAAATAAGAGTAAGAACAAAACAAAAAAACAAAATTAAAATGTTAGTAAAGTATAATTTTGTAATTTTGCGTATGCATGAATGAGTGTGTGTCTGCACCAGCTGTTGCCAAGACAACCACATTTCATATTTGTGTTTTTAAAGGTTATTACTCAGCCAAGTAACTGGAATGCATTAGAGATGACATTTCTTTTCCTGTCGAAGCATTAACGCCGTTTAATGCATCAGGAAGTCATGACATATTGTGTGATCTAAAAAGCTGCTCAGCTTCATTTCCAGCTCACAGTATGGAATAAACAAAACATGAAGGCCAACAGGTACGTCCCCACTGGAAGGCAGAGTAATAGCTGCAGACATTCTGGGCACGTCAAAACTCAGCCGACACCAGGGTCACCTCAGAGATGAGGGGATTGGATAATTCAGCTAATTACCCTGGCAGATAGTGATGAGCTCTTCCATTAGCAGGGTCACTGTCCCCTCCCTGAAGAGTCCCAGTCAAGGAATGCAATTAGAAACTGCTCCAAAAATCTCACTCTCTCTACTCTCTGACTTCATTTTTTTGGGTTTAAATGATGCACAAAACTCAAGGAATATTTTGAAGCTTATGAAGTGGGGGTGTCTGAAGTACTGTAGTAACTCATAATATAATAAAGGTTCTGAATGTAGTAATGGCTCTCCCTTGTGTGTTCTTCTCTTTCTCTGTGTTTGACCTTTCCCCTCATTTTGTCCACCTGTGTCTCCTTAGCTTTCCTCTGTATACAGTGCTACCTCTACTTACCAATTTAATTCATTCCAGAAGTGGTTTCGTACCATGATTTTTTTGGAAATAGAATCGCATTTTACATGTAAAAGGCCAGATTGGTTCCAAGGTCTCAAATACTATCCCTCAAACCCTTTAAAAATGATAAAAGTAAACACATCTTGTATGAAAGAGTAAGAGAAAATGTAGATTTTAGATGTAATTTATTGTTGTCAGTGGGTAAATGTGTCTTCACTGACTGAACATTAAACATTAAACCATTCAAATGAACCAGACATGTGGGTCATTTTCATACCAGACATGTGGGTCATTTTCATACCAGACATGTGGGTCATTTTCATACCAGACATGTGGGTCATTTTCATACCAGACATGTGGGTCATTTTCATACCGGACATGTGGGTCATTTTCATACCATTGTGTTTGATTTAATTGTCACTTTCACCTTCAGTGGTTTTTGTTGACGGACGTTTTTTGTTGACAGCTTTTTGTGATCTTCCTGGAGTGCGTCATCGGGGTGGGCGACGGCACGGCTCATGGACATTTTTTGGGGGTGTTTCTTTTCCAGGGGTTTGTGGGGTTTCGCCGGCATGTCTTTTGTTGGTGCTGGTGGTGTCCTTTTGTTGTCGTCTCCTGTTTCACTTCTGTTGGCGGCGCAGAGACCTCGATAATACCATCTGGAAAAAGGATTGGCAGCAGTAAAAATGGAGGGAAACACCAGGAAAAGGTGGCGCTCGGAGACACTCTCTTTGGGCTCATGGTGGGTGTGGTGCAGTTTCGGTGGGCGCACTCGCAGGGCAGCAGTGGCTCTGTTCTTTATGCGTGTATGGTTAGAACTCTGTGATGAATGAGGGTCTAAGGTAATGAAAAGCATCATGGGTAACTCCCTCATAGCCAATGGGATGATACATATAATACGTACATGACGTATTTATGTACGTTGCATAGTTACGTACAGTACGTATAGTAATGTACATAGTATTTGTGTCTCTGGGGTGTTGGTTTTCTTTCATAAATAGAATTTTCTTTCATATTCAGAGATGAAAAATTGAGGTAAATGTTTTATTTGGATTATTCGTTAGCTGCGTCTTTCGTAAGTAGAGGTACCACTATATTCTCTTCTTCTCCATGTCCATAATTTTGACTTTTTATCACATAATTTGGCTTTTTTTATCTCATAATTGTAACTTTTTAATCAAATAATTTTGACTTTTTATCGCATTATTTTAACTTTATCGCATAATTTAGAGTTTTTGTCACATAATTTGTCCTTTTTATCTTGTAATTTTGAGGGGGGTACTCAACTAGGGCACCAAATTTACCAGAACCAGCCCTACCTAAAACATTCAGGATAGCGGCCCTCGAGGTCGAGGACAGGGCACCTCTGCATTAGCCTCACATTCACCCATTCACACACACTCATACACCAGTAGATTTCTCCTACTGGGACACTAATTCAGGGTTCAGTGTCTTGCCCAAGGACACTTCGACGTCCACAGACAACCAGAGTCAGGATGCAAACCACTGACCCTTCAGTCAGTCTGCAGAAATATGAATTTAAGAGTGAAAGTGAAACGAATGGATGTGGAAACGTTTTTTAAAAAATGGTCAAACAAAGAGTTGACAGTTTTACCTTGATAATATCCAAATGTACTGAACCAAGCTCTGACTGTGACTCAGAGTCTTTCATAAATTTACCACAAAAGGAATAATACGCACCCAAACACTTCCTCCACAGCATGTGAACATGAAGTAACACTTTTTATCCCTGAACTCAACACTGAGTTTCCTTTTAAAGCACATTACTGTATAATTTAATCTGCACCTCTGGAATAAGAACTAAACACTAAAATGGACAACATCACAGACTGGAGGAAAAAGCTTTCATGTGTTAGAGTCGTTTACACAGCTCCATGATGTCTGTGCAGGAGTGGAAGAGGAGGAGGAAGAGGAGGAAGAGGAGAAGGAGAGGAGGAGAGGTAGAGGAGGAGGAGGTAGAGGAGGAGGAGGTAGAGGAGGAGGAGGTAGAGGAGGAGAGGTGGAGGAGGAGAGGTGGAGGAGGAGGAGAGGTGGAGGAGGAGGTAGAGGAGGAGAGGTGGAGGAGGAGGTAGAGGAGGAGAGGTGGAGGAGGAGGAGGAGGAGGAGGAAGAGGAGGAGGTAGAGGAGGAGAGGTGGAGGAGGAGGTAGAGGAGGAGAGGTGGAGGAGAGGTGGAGGAGAGGTGGAGGAGGAGGTAGAGGAGGAGAGGTGGAGGAGGAGGAGGAGGAAGAGGAGGAGGTAGAGGAGGAGGAGAGGTAGAGGAGGAGGAGAGGTGGAGGAGGAGGAGAGGTGGAGGAGGAGGAGAGGTGGAGGAGGAGGAGGAGGAGAGGAGGAGGAGGAGGAGGAGGGGAGGAGGAGATGTGGAGGAGGAAGAGGAAGAGGAGGAGGTAGAGGAGGAGAGGTGGAGGAGGAGGAGGAGGGGAGGAGGAGATGTGGAGGAGGAAGAGGAAGAGGAGGTAGAGGAGGAGGAGGAGGTAGAGGAGGAGGAGAGGTGGAGGAGGAGGAGAGGTAGAGGAGGGGAGGAGGAGAGGTGGAAGAGGAAGAGGAGGAGGTAGAGGAGGGGAGGAGGAGAGGTGGAAGAGGAAGGGGAGGAGGTAGAGGAGGAGGAGAGGATGGTAGGAGGAAGGGGGAAAGGTGGAGGAGGAGGTGGAACAGGCTGATGGTTGGAGGCCAGGGAACAGAGTGGAGACACCCACGGCTCTCTGAGGTCAGACTGGGTCAGACTGGGTCAGACTGGGTCAGACTGGGTCAGACTATCAGTGCATTGTTTAGTTTGGGTTCAATTCTTAACTAATTTACTTAAATCATTTTAGTTTTTATCCATCGTTTTAAGGATCTGAATAATTAAAGGGACAGTTCAGTATTTTTCAGATGAATGTGTTTGTCATCAGTGTCTTTACTCTGGTGCACCCACACTGACTCCGCCCCTTTACTCTGGTGCACCCACACTGACTTACCCCCCACAGTGTCCTGTGAGCCCAGTTCTGGTCCGGTTTTGGCCAAAGCAAATGTAGTCCCGGCAGGTTTCCTGGAGTCAACAAAATAAAACATGTTTCTTGTCAAAACAGTATGTGTTGGAATGACTGATTTATTTACATAACAAAACCGTCACTGAACAAAAACTCACATCCTGTAAATGCTTGGAACTACTTTCTGTCAATATGATCAATGCGCTAACGACACTGCTAACAGCTGTGCACCTGCACGTAGCAGCCGCAAACACTGCTAAACAACTGATGATAGTAGTTTGCTAAGGTGCACAGCTGTTAGCAGTGACAACGACCATTGATCACTATTGAGAGAAAGAAGCGCCAAGTAATTACCAGGTGTGAGTTTTTGTTCCATGATGGTTTTGTTATGTAAATAAATCACTCATTCAAACACATTGTATTAAAAAGAAACACGTTTTATTTTGGTGACCCCAGGAAACCTGCCGGGACTACACTGAAAAACTAAAAATTCTTCTTCAATTTTAACTCATTATTTTGAGTTTTTATGGTTAAACATAAAAGAATACAGTTGAATGAACCAAATTAAATGACATCTGGTTAGGATTATTTTAATTTAATTTAATTTGATTCAGTCAACAAGATGTTTTTATATGTGACCTATTGAAGATGATTTTTTATTAATTCAATGTTTTACTTTCGGTTTGACCAAAACTGGACCAGAACTGGGCTCACAGGACACTGTTGGGGGTAAGTGACTGTGGGTGCACCAGAGTGAAGGGGCGGAGTCAGAAGAGAGAGGCGGAGTGACTGTGGGTGCACCAGAGTAAAGGGGCGGAGTCAGAAGAGAGGGGCGGAGTGACTGTGGGTGCACCAGAGTAAAGGGGCGGAGTCAGAAGAGAGGGGCAGAGTGACTGTGGGTGCACCAGAGTAAAGACACTGATAACAAACACATTCATCTGAACTGAACTGTCCCTTTAAGGGGGTATGTCGTTAACATTCTGAGTGGGTAAGGGTCTGGGTCAGACTAGTTAATGACTGTGGACTTTTACTATCTTTCAATCATCCTCTTTTTTCTACTTCCTGTCTTCTATCCAGTATCAAGTCAAAGCAGCAAATGCACTGTTGTGTTTTTCCATCATATGTCCAAAAATGTGTTTGGACGGATGAAAGCGCTTCAGCAGAGGGACGTCAGGCCTTCTACTGGTGCCAGGTGGAATGTCTGCCTTCATGAAAAGCCTCCAGTCTGGTCAGCAGAGGCAGAGACGCTGTAGAAATCTGACATGTTGTATTCTGTTTGAGCAGCGTATTCATCCTCCAGTCAGTGTCCAGTCGACCTTGTCCACATGAACAAGATAAATATTGAAGAGCAGAGCGTTGTGGAACTGAGGAGAGGACACAAACACACTAAAACACACACACACACACACCCACTAAAACACACACCCACTAAAACACACACACACACACACACTAAAACACACACACACTAAAACACACACACACACACACACTAAAACACACACACACACACACACTAAAACACACACACACACACACACCCACTAAAACACACACACAAACACACACCCACTAAAACACACACACACACACACACTAAAACACACACAAACACACTAAAACACACACACACACACACACACACTAAAACACACACAAACACACTAAAACACACACACACACACACACACACAAACACACTAAAACACACACACACATCCTTGTTTCCATGTCTCATGAGGACCAAGTTTGTAACCAAGTAGAGATTGGGTAGTGAGTGTAAATTAATACAAAAAATATTTTAAAAATGCAAATTGTGAAAATAAATGTAAATTAAAATAACAAATAAAATAAAATAAAATAAATGGAAAATGGAAAAATAAATATAATTTTTAACTTAAAAAATATTTATATAAATTTAAATCCTGAAAATACATTAAAAATTGCAAATTAAATAAATGAAATTGAAAAAGTAAACAACTTGTTTGAAATAAATCAATACCATTTTTATTTTAAAAATATAAAAAATGAAACTAATGAAAATCAATTGTAAATAAAAAGAAATAAAATAAATATATATATATATTTTTTTTAAAACAATGGAAAAGTGAACACATCTTTTTTTTTATTATTCTATGTCCCTCTAGAATGTTGCAACAGCTCCCATTCACTTTGAACAGATGTTCCCAGTGTTCTGCGGGCGGATTTTTTTTATAACCCCCCGCTGCGTCATTAACACTCGCTGCCAATGGTAACAAGTTTTGTCACTTCAGATTCACGGTACCATATCACTCCGCAGGTAGTTCAGCTACTTTGAAAGTAAATATTGTCTATGTTGTAACAGCTATTTTATCCAGTCTGTTAGAGTAGTAGCAGTAATAAACTGTAATAACCATAGAATAAGCGGGATAATGGGGACAAACAACACCCCGACGCTGAAGGGTGTTGTTCGGCCCTGTTGGGAAATATTTTTCTGATAGTAACGCGTGGGCAATACATTATCCCTTGCTAAATAAATACCATTTTTATTTTAAAAATATTTCAAAAATAAAAATAATGAAAATCAATTAGAAATCAAATTAATAAAATAAAAAATAATAGTTTTTAAATGAATGGAACAGTGAACACATCTTTTTAAAATAAATAAATACAACTTTTAAAAATTAAAAAAGTGTTTAAAAATTAAAACAACTAAAATTAATAAAAATTTAAATAAGTTATTTTTAGGAATACATAAAAGAAGTTAAAAAAATAAGGTAAAAAAGAAAACATATCTTCAAAGCTTTGAAAAATACATGTTTCGCTTTACACTTGTTCCCCTCATGCTTTATGGGAACTTATGTAAAAGAAATATATATATATATATATATATATATATATATATATATATATATATATATATATATATATATATATATATATATATATGTGTGTGTGTATTTATAGGGCCACATCATTTCTTTTTTATCAGTGGGGACCTTTATTTATATATAACCCTCGTGGGGACCTGAATTTTGGTCCCCATCATGTCAGAGACCCCATGATGTGACTGTGTAAACATATCAATGTCCCCACAAGGATGTGAATACAAGCGCACACACTCACACACGCACACAGACACACACACACACACACACACATACACACACATACTCGTTTCCATGTCTCATGAGGACCAAGTTTGTAATCAAGTAGCCATTGGGTAGTGAGTGTTTTTTATAATATAAAATAAAAAAAAGAAAACTAATTTAAATTTTAAAAATGAATTAATAAAAAATAATAATTGATAAATAAAATACATAAAAGTAATTAGATAAAAAATAACAAATAAAACTAATTTAAAACGATGTAAAAATTAAAGAAATCTTCAAACCTTTGAAAAATACATGTTTTTATTTGCACCTGTCTTCCCCGTGCTTTATGGGGACTTCCAGAAAAAAAAAAAGAATGTATTTATAGGGTCACATCATTTCTATTTTATTAATGGGGACCTCTGTTTATATTTAACCCTTGTGTCCCTCGTTAACCATAGTGTCAGAGGTCCCGATGGTGTGACTGTGTAAACATATCAATGTCCCCATAAAGATAGGAATACACGTGTACACACACACACTTGTAGCATAGATGAAAGCTGATCTCAGACCCCAGTTTGCAGGAAGGTGAGGTAGGGGACACACACTGTCGGAGTTCTTTTACACCCACAGCTGACAACACCACGTCCTCAGAAGGTAGACAGCTTCTCCCAGAACACGCTTCAGCTCTTTTTTTTCCCCCTCGCACACGACTTCGCACATACACACACTCAAACCCTGACCTCTGTGGTGTGAAATGGAGGGGGGGGGGGCTCCGGAGGGGTGTAAAGTAAGGCGAGAGAGCTGTCAGAAGGAAGCATGGAACACACACTTGACAGGATGGAAGTTCAGACGCCAGCCCTCATCATGCAGGCGGAGGAGCACAAGTGGGTGAAACATCTCAATCCACTCTGGAAACACTGACCACAGCTGCTCATACACTATCACACCCTGAACATTTTTGACTTTATAATATTTTTTTACAAACTGTAGTTTTCAACTCCAAAGCTACACACTGGACTGGACCATATTTAATCTTTAACACCAATTGTCTCAAATATGTAACATACCAAAAAATAATCTGTCCATTTGTTTGTGTGGAAAGTGTTGAAGATGTAGTTTTGAGCCACATTTTGTAAATAAACTTTACTGTATTTTCTGCAATAGAAGGCGGCGCACTGGACAATAAGGTGTCAAGATGATGAGATAAAAAGATCACATGGTTTGGAATTTTTTCCTCAGATTTTTGACTCTTAAGGTTTGATTCATCAGAATAACAGTGTGTTTTGTTCCATCTTACAACTTAACAAGGGTTAGATTTATTGTGACTGTTTAGGTTCACTTAATGTGCCTTATAGTGTGAAAAATACAAACAAATGATTAAACTTAACATTGACAGTGATTATTCATGGGCACTCAGTACGCACTCCATCAGATGTAGGACACTATGTTTACACATGAACGTTTAGAATTACACTAAAAAGAAAGAGGGGTGTTGTCCTAGTGTTGGTCTAGTGTTGGCCTAGTCTTGGCCTAGTGTTGGTCTAGAGTTGGCCTAGTGTTGGCCTAGTGTTGGTCTAGTGTTGGTCTAGCGTTGGCCTAGCGTTGGTCTAGTGTTGGCCTAGCGTTGGTCTAGCGTTGGTCTAGCGTTGGCCTAGTTTTGACCTAGTGTTGGTCTAGTGTAGGTCTAGTGTTGGCCTAGTGTTGCCCTAGTGTTGGTCTAGTGTTGGCCTAGCGTTGGTCTAGTGTTGGCCTAGTGTTGGTCTAGTGTTGGCCTAGTTTTGACCTAGTGTTGGTCTAGTGTTGGCCTAGTGTTCCTCTGGGGCACCACATTGACCAGAACCGGTCCTGGCTCAACCCATAGTTCAGTTCACAGTATCCTGGCACTACCTACGACTGTCTATGGAAATGATGTTCATCTTCTGAAACAGATTCTCACAGACGTCTGAAACCATTAAGTACACAAAACAAGCAGCGGTCGCAAAGCTGAGAAGTAACAAAGTAAAAATACTTCATTACTGTACTTAAGTAGATTTTTTAGGTATCTGTACTTAGTATTTTACCTGAACGAGTTCAATGAACGATCGCTCACAAACGATATCATATTTTGACGAACGTGAACGACTCGTTCACTTTTGCCAAATGAATAAATGAATGAATAATTATTTCTCTTGTATTTATTTTCCGAGTCTGAACAATCTTTTATTTTGAAAAATGACTGGATTCTGTCAGTTACGTCAATAGCTGCGTTGGCTGCTTATAATTTATTGTTAAGTGCTGAGTATATTTACACTTAATATTTGGACCTGACATTGTAGGGAGCACATGTACAGACCCTTATAATGTGAGACAGGTGGTTTGTTTTACATGTTAGGGCCTTTAAAGAGTTCACCAGTGACTTTTACTGATGAGAGAATTAGCCGATTCATTCACTCTAATATCAGGGTGATATTATGGTCAATTTACGTGAAGCTCCGAAGGTGACAGCAATGAAATGTGGTGGGATGATTCCGACGCTCCTGCCTAGAACAACCGTCAATGGAAACACGTTCAAAGCGCAAATATACTTTGTCGAAATTTGAGGAATATCGATATTGTTTTAAACTGTGATGGAAACACGGCTTCTGTCACTTGAATGCCCAAAAATGTAACCCACATGTTAGCAAAATAAGTAAACAACAGATGTCTTTGGAAAGTTTCTTATCTTAGAGGAAAAGGAAACTGAAGAGACAGAAGAAGAGCCTCCAACTTCCAAAAAAAGGAAAGATTTTAACAGACAATACCAGGAGTTGGACTTTACCCCCCACCCCTCGGTCCATGGTAATAAAAAGGTTGGGGACCACTGTTATAAGGCATAAAATGGGATTAAAACACAGCATTATCATAGATGTCATTTTTGTATTATTCTGAACTAATTTTGACAACATAAGTTTACAATAATAACACAAAAAAAGAACGAAAAAGTTCATTTTGGGATCCATGAACTTGTTGTTGATAGTTTGGAAGAATGAACGATGAACTGAACTAATTCATATTGAGTAACTTGAACTGAACTTAGAACTAGTTCCTAATTAAGGTCAACTTTCCCAACACTGTCTGTACTTTACTAGTACTTATTTTTCTGTCAACTTTTGACTTTATTCTCTTTACCTTTATATAAATATCTTTTTATTCCATAATTTACATTTTTTATCTCATACATTTGACCCTTTATCTCATAATTATACATTTCTTATCTATTATTAATGATATTTTTTAAAGTCTATGTTTTGAATACTTTTGAAACTTTTTTGTTTTTTTTCTGGTTAAATTATGCATTATGTTAAAATAGTCTTTCATACATAGCAAAAGAAAATGCAGTTTCAGTTTTTACTTTATTGAGTCACATTGAATGAAACCCAAACAGGTTGTGCCACAGTAGCCTGGCACTACCCGCTGCTGTCTGTGGAAATGATGTTCATATTATGAAACTGATTTTCACAGACGTCTGAAACCATCAAACACAGAAAACCGACCTGCAGGAGTCGTACGATTAGGTGTTGATGGTGTTGACGCAGCCTCTGTCTCCATTGCATAAAAAAAGCAACTAATGGGCAGTGAGTTATGGCAATAATAACCCAGCTTCCTGATAATAAGGTAATCAATTCCATCTGCTGTCAATTGGCCCAGATTAATGCTGTCTCTTGGTTCCCCTGTGGAGGGGCATAATTGAAGGATTCGGCGACTATTGACTTAGGTTGAGTAAACATCTGTTCTTTAATATTCTTTGTTGAGTGCATCCATTAATTATAATTGAGCCCAATTAACAGAGTACACATTGACTAGAATAGATTCAGGATTCAAGTTTGCTTTCTGAGAACAACTGATTAATGAGGTGCCAGTCTTCCCACAACATCAAACAGAATTACTTTTCATTTGTGACGACAACGAGCCCCCCCCCCACCGTCTCTTTAACCTTTTACTACCGTGACCGGGAGGTACAAACCAATTTTACAAAATGTGAAACACTTTTACAAAGCTTGAGACAAAATGACTTTGTAGAAAACATATAAAACAATAACACTACCATAACACATTTACAGACAAATTTACATTAGAGAAAACAAATTAACAAAATGTGAAACACTTTTACACACCCCAAAACAAATTTACAAGTAACTCCAACGGTAAAGGGAATGAACCAACCGCAGTGTTGAACCGGAAATGATAACCAGGATTTGTTGTTGATCTGGCTGTTGAGACTGTTCCATGGGAGTAATCATGATGTTGATATTAGTGGGGACGTAATTTGACGACTTACTCACGAGAGACAGCAACAATAAATTAATTAAAATTAAAAATTTAATTATTTTTGGCTGTGTTTTTATTAATTAATTAATGTCTCGTTTTGTTTTTTAAACAAAAGCAAACATTTTAGGAATGTTTTTTATTTGTTAATTGTGACGGAAGAGCTCCGTCATGTCCTGCGTTGAACTGGTCCCGAGTTTAGCAATGCGCGCTCATACACACACACGCACACGCACACACACACTCACAGGCGCGCGCTCATACACACACACAGTGCAGCATTCATTCATCTTACCTGCTCCATTCACTGTCTGTTCGCTCCGTTCTCGTCATTGTTTCTCAGACAGTCATCACAGTAGTCTCGCGTGCACACTTGACCACTGTTTAACCTTCCTCATCCATAGTTTTTGTCGTTCGTCAAACATCCCTCCAGTATCCACCTCACATTCATAATTACCACCTGTCAAACCGAGCGCTGGCGCAACTTCCGGGTTATACGCCGGTAGGCGCGGGAAACCGTCTGACATCCTGGTGACGTCACCAAAAGGAACAGAGGTTTGTTTTTTTATAAACGATTTTATAATTTTTCTGGACTGTTGTAGAGGTCCATCAGTGATTGTACTGGGTGTGTTTTAATTTTTGGGCAATTTATAGTCATGTTGTTTAACTGAAACTTGAAATGCTTGGTCAGTAGTGAGCAATTTTACCTCTTAATTACCTGGGGGGAGGAGCCTCAGGGTTTTTAAAAGAGGGCCTCTCTCCATCATGAGGGGGTAAAAAGCCAGTAGAGGGAAAAGACCAGAAGAAGAAGGTACAAAGAAGGTACAAAGAAGGTACAAAGAAGGTACAAAGAAGGTACAAAGAAGGTACAAAGAAGGTACAAAGAAGTGAAAGAATTATCTAAAAGGACTTGTTTCTTTAATTGTGTATTGTTTTGTGTGTGTATTAAGAATGGACTTTATTTCGGAACGCTGTAAATACTTCTTTTTGGACACTAAAACCACATTTTTTGCACTTAAAAGACGAGCACAATAAAGCACCTGAAAAATCATTTTTCGACTACGCCATCACTTATTTAGTTATTTTTTTTACAAAGAAGAACCCAGTCACATTAATCCACATTTTGTCTGCTTTTTATTGGTCATCTCTAACTGCACTATATATTTAATTATAGTTATCGTCACAAGAACCATACTGGTTTTGTCTTGTTTTGTCACGTGATAAAGGTTCGTTGGTGACAATATTTAGTCACTATAAGACACACTGTCAATGAATGGTTTATTTATTAGGTTCTTCATATATGAGATGAACTGGATTATAAAGCGCCAGATGTGCAGATGTAGTCAATGTGTAGTCCATATGTAGTTCACATGTAGTCTATATGTAGTTCACATGTAGTCCAGATGTATTCTAAATGTATTCCATATGTAGTCTAAAAGTAGTCCAGATATAGTCCACATGTAGTCCATATGTAGTCTAAAGGTAGTCCAGATATAGTCCACATGTAGTCCAGATGTAGTCCATAGGTAGTCTGGATTAGGTCCAGATGTCCATCTTTTCTTACTTGTTTATGCTTATTTTTGTCCATTTTATTGCTTATTTTCTTCATTTTTTATGGGGTATTTTGGTCACTTTGTTCACTTTTCACAAATTTCATAGCAAATATTTCATACCTACCGAACCGTCAGACAGACAAACGGATAAAGTCCAGCTAAAACATTCCTCCCCTTTCCTTGGCTGAGTATGGATCAGTCAAATCACTTCTGGTCTTTGTGCAGAAAATGCTTCATGTTGGGCCCAGAGGACGGTGCGTAGGTGTTGGGTTTCCCTGCGTGGCCTTTCCTGTGCATGGACGTGCTGACCCTTCCCAGAGCCGCTGTGGTTCTGTGGGTAAGGCCTGTGAAAACAGGCAAAAGAAAAGAAGGGAAGGACAGATTCGAGCTTCTCTTTTTCATTCGGAGTAATGCATCTGTCTCTGAGGACAAGGAATCAGAGAAAGGGGTCAAGCAAGGATATTGAACAGAGTTTCAGACAAGTCTGAATTTCAGGATATCTATGCTGACATGAAACCACCAAATTAAATTCAATGTAATTGAATCCCTCTTTTCTCTGTTGGAAAACTCGCTCACTTTCAAACCAGGCACAGAGGAAAAATCAATAGTGTATGTATTGATATTAATGTTGGGCATTATGCGTCTAAATGAAATCATAGCAGCAGAGAAGAGCATAAGGCCTTTATTAACAACATGTGCTGAAATCCAATTAGCTTCCAGTTGTGTGTGAGGCGGCGCAGCTCCAGGTGAAAGAAAACTGGGACTGTTTACCTCCTGCAACAAATGGGTTTTTCTAGAAGGAAAAGAACAGAACAAACCCTGTTCTAGGAGGAGGTGGCAGATGGAAAGCACAAACCCTCCTGCTTCTGATACTCATGTCCTGCTGGATTAATGCTCAATAAGCACAGTATGTAGGGATGGAATTGATAAGAATTTAAAGTTCCCATTATTGATTTTGCTATTGGGCCGATTCCTTATCGATTCTCTTTGGGTGACAAAATAAAAGACAAAAGACAGGTTCACTTGCACTAAGTGTCCTTTATGTTTCCACCTCTGCACACAAGGTACATACATATTAAAACTGCAACCAGTCTCAAAGGCTCCCACTGTCCCTTAATAATAATAATGGATTTCATTTATATCTAAGCTGCCAACACTCCCGTGTTTCCCAGGACTCCCCCGTATTTCAGACCCATCTCCAGCACCCCTCCCATTTTGTAATGTCTCCCAGTAATCTCCTGTAATTTATTAGCGCTGAACATCTTGTCTCCTCATCTGAACCCACTTTATCCTCACCAGGATCACGAGGGTCTGTGGGGTCTGTGGGGGCCTAATCCAGCTACACCCCGTATGAGTCTCCAGTTCATCTCAGGCTGAACATATATAGACATTCACACCTATGGGTGATTTAGATCAAAGGTGTCATTCCACTGAAAAACACTTTCCCACTTTTGTCCTTTTGGAATCTGATGGGTCACCCAGAGTTACCATGGTGATGGGTCACCCAGAGTTACCATGGTGATGGGTCACCCAGAGTTACCAACACATGCTGCAGGTGTGTCCCCTCCACTTGATGGATTTACCATCATTCATAGAAAACAACAGAGAAACAAGCCACTCAGAAAAGTCTGTCCACTACACGTCATCAGGACATTGGCATCACCCATGTGGGGTTAAGCCCCTCTCTCATTGCAGTGAATCTAAAGTAGCATTAGCATTAGCATCCACAAGAGAAGACGGCACCACAGTAGCTGTTGCACAAACTGGTTCATGTGCTCTCTGTGGAAATAAAGCGTGTTTTTTTTTTCCCTGCACGTTTTCAAAACAAGCGACCTCACCAAAGCTAGCTGGATGATTTTTGTAATAGAACCGACACACATTGAATTCAATAACAATGAAAAATGGAAACACAGCTTCTGACTCATTCATGTTTGAGTGTCTCCTCATGTGTGAATGACTTATATTTAAACTGCAGAAGACATTTGAGTTTTAGAGTTCCGTTTCACTGAGCACTCTGGCCATAAAAAATAACTAATCTTATATTTTTTCCAAGACACTCCATTGCTGTTTTGTTGGACCAGAAAGACTGACACCGCACTTCCGGTAAAGGGGTGAATTGCAAACTTCTAGCAAGTAGAAGCAAATTTTCATTCCTGTATTTTATGTTCAACAAATATCTGAAAATGAGTGTCTTTGCAGCACGTATGGGTGTCAGTAAGATGACAAAACAGGCGATGCAAATGTAGCCTTTAAATGTGTTTGACAGCTCTGCTTGATCCAGCGCAGACTGCCGCTCCTGCCAGACGCCTGACAGCAGCTGAGAAGGTGCATCCAGTTAAAACGGGATGAAAGGGATTAAAGTTTAAATAAGTGGCTGGCAATGGAGGTAAAACGGAAAAAGGCACAGGCAACTTGGAAGTCTTTCAACTTAAAGACAAAAATAGAAGACGTGGGAAATGTGTATATTTAGTCCAAACTTGTGTGTTTTAGTTGTTCTGTCTTTAACTCCAACCTCTAGGGTTTTAATCTGGCTTTTACTAATGCCATATAAATATAGATTTAAAATAATCACATAATTATTCAGTGTAAAGTTATAAAGATTAAGTCTATTTAACAACTATGCTGTTTATAGTTTCCACTGTTTTATACTTTTATATAAAATCACACAGTACAAAAACAAATATATTTATGATGTGAAAGGACGTGTTTTAAACCCAAACATTCATCTGTTCTTATAAGTCTTAGTTTATATTATAGATATGTATTCAATGAATAAAGACACAATGTTTTACAACAGTTCAGATTTCTGCTCTGGGTCGATTTAAAAGTTTTAAATGGAAACTGCGTTTGACGTGAAGGTTGATGAAGAGGATTATGCAGTGTCCTGAAGACCACTGAGGACAGAGGACCGACCACTGAGGACAGAAGGCAGACCCTTAGGACAGAAGACAGGACAGACCCCAGAGGACAAACTACTGAGGACCAACCACAGAGGACAGAAGAGAGACCATTGAGGACAGACCACAAAGGACAGACTACCGAGGACCAACCACAGAGGACAGAAGAGAGACCATTGAGGACAGACCACAAAGGACAGACTACCGAGGACAAACCACAGAGGACAGAAGAGAGACCATTGAGGACAGACCACAAACGACAGACTACCGAGGACAAACCACAGAGGACAGAAGAGAGACCATTGAGGACAGACCACAAAGGACAGACTACCGAGGACAAACCACAGAGGACAGAAGAGAGACCATTGAGGACAGACCACAAAGGACAGACTACCGAGGACGGACCACAGAGGACAGATGACAAAGGACAGAAGTACAGAACACTGAGGACAGACCCAAGGGGACAGAAGACAAAAGATATCCCACTAAAGACAGACCCCAGAGGACAGAGCCTGTCCAAAGGTCCATGAACCCTTCTTCAGTCCAGTATTTTGTTCTTCAGAGGAGCAGCCTCTTCAATATTAATGTTGAATGTGAATAAAAGTGTGAAGTTGTCAGGTCTGTATTTAAATATTGAGCAGGCGTCCGTCCATCAGGTCTGTCCTCAGGCCAGCTCTTCAGATGAAAGCTAAGACAGAGGAGAGGCCAGGCCTGGTCAAGTGATTGGAAAGTGCTGATATCTGCATCTCTTTGAAAAGCAAATGCATTGGTGATGTCGTGGGAGGCTCCGTCTTTGATACGTCCGTCTTTTGTCCCCATGATCATCAGCCTTCAGCTCAAACGGCTCCAGTCTTAATGGGAACACATTATATTTGCGCTTTTCTATTTTAGCCTAAAAGGCAGATGCCGACTCGTGGGATGTTTTGGATTTAGTGATTAGAACAGTGTTTTTAAACCTGGGGGTCTGGATCCCAGTGTGTGAATGACGGGGGGGGGGGGTACTGCACCTTCACTTCTTCTATGACCATCATGGTTAAAAACACATGCAAGTCTAAACATCATAATTTAATAATCAGTGTCTCATTATAGCTATTATAGATCCAAAAGAAGTGTTTGATCAACTATCAAAAGATTTTAGATAAATACACTGAGGCTGCATTTGTACGGAAACAGAAGACGCAAAAGTTTGTGTCTCGTCTTCAGTTTCAACAATTCTCTGAATACTTGTTTATTTAATTATTTGTTTGTTTGTTTCATCAGTGTATAGTCTATAAAATAAAGCTTTATTTATATAATAAACATTTGCTATAGTTGATGTTCTTTACACGAGTAATTTAAATAGTATCTAACATTGTATTATTGTTGGTAATAAATTAAGAACAACAAAATTTGAAGACCCACTTGGGAGCCAAAAAACCTGTCTCTTTTTAGTGAACAGAGCTGAAAGAGATGGAATTCTCATCACTACAGACAGGTCATCGAGACACCAGGGAACTGTGTTAACTGCTGGAAAATGGCCATATGTCCCCTTTAAGAAATTTAGCTGAAATTGAGTGGAAGCTTATTATACGGCTACTGACAACCTTAGCAGGGGAGGGGGTGAAGAGGCCAGCAGGGACAGGAAGCAGCAGGAGTTCCAGTGCCAGGACCCTGATCCAGAGGAGGTCTTAACCAAAAACCAGTCCAGACTCATCAAGTCCCCCGCCCCTGTGGCAGTGGAACAAGTGTGTGATGAGCTGTGAAGTCCAAGGGCCTTCAGGTTCATGCGTGTCAGCGCATGTTGTCCATCAGCAGGTGCGTGCGCATGTGTCCCGCATATGTATCTTTGGTGTGAGGAGAATTTAATTGGGGCCCCAAGTGATGCTGGACACTGAGACATTGTCAAAGCTGTGAATCCTCACTAGAACAGACAAGACTGGAGCTATTCTGAGCCAGAAACATGGACTTGTCATGACTGACGACGCCACCGGGACCTGTCACACACACACGCACACACACGTACACGCACAGACACACACACAAAGACACACACACACACGCACACACACACACACACTGAGGAGACGACACTTCTCTGTGGGTCCTGGTGGTCCTGGCGTGGGCAGATTCTCATTGGACCCGTTCCCTCTCTCTGCCGGTCCACACCGATGTCCACCATCCAAACATTTGACATCTTCTGAGTTTTGGCAGTTCATTCCCTCCAGCGCTTCATCATCAGGCACTTTGTCAAAGCCCATCCTGCCTTTCAGCAGCGCTGTCAGAGCCCCAGAGCCTCACACCTTTTGGATGCTTTGATGAAGTTTAGAGTCAGATTGAAAGAGTTTCAATTACAAGTGAAGTTATTTCCCACAATCAGCCATTAACTTTTTAACCTTCAGTTAAAACACTAGTTATGAAGAGCGGCTGTGGCTCAGTTGGTAGAGCGGGTCGTCCAATGATCGAGGGGTTGGCGGTTTGGGTCCCACCTCGGGCGCTCCACATGTCAAAGTGTCCTTGGGCAAAATGCTGTCGTGCATGTTTTAGATATTTCCCTCGTCCACATGATTCAGTTTAACCCTTAACAGTTCCACAGTAAAAGAATAAAATAAGAAACAAAATTAACAAAAATGAATAATAAAACAACAAAATAATTAGTAACATGAACAAAATAAAGCACAAATGGAACAAAATTAAAGAAAAAATAGTAATAAAAAAAAATGTTTGCCAAATAAAAAAGGAGACACAAAATTAACAAAAACTAATAAACATTTTCAAAAGTGCTGAAATAAAAGAGTATTGAAATTTTGTTCCAGTAGTTTTAAATTTGCCTTTTCCATAACTTAAAACTTAGATGGCAACCTAACCTAACCTCCTGATAACAGGTGAATTAAAAATGCTCATGTAGCTCAACTTAAATATGTGCAGTTAATTTGACTCATATTTTGTCATTAAGGTAAATTAATTATTTTCAGTTCTTAAGACTTAAAAACGACAGATTTCAAATCACTGGAATAAGTAAACATTCAGATCATTTACATGAATAAGTGGTAAATGTTCTGCACTTCTATAGTGTGTTCCACCTCCATGGTGCTCAAAGCTCTTTACATTAACTTCACATTCACCCATTCACACACACTCATAATAAGGAAAAGTACTTTATTTGTCAATATACATTGTACAACAAAATTTGTCCTTTTAACCTATCCTTCGTGCCATTGGGGCACCTGTGATGAGCAATGAGCACCCATGGGTGGTGCCCGGGTACCCATCTCTTGCTGTAGAGCCAGGCTAAAGAATCACCTGCTGAAGGGTTTTTTGGGTGATGGGGTGATGGGGGAACCCAGAGGACCTGGAGGAAACCCATCCAGACACGCAGACATGCAAACTCCACACAGAAAGGCCCACACGGTCTGGGAATCGAACCCAGGTCTTCTTGCTGTGAGGTAAGAGCGCTAACCTCTCAGCCACCGTGCCGTCAATACACCAGTAGGTTTTCTAAGGTTCTGTCAGTTCTACTAGCTGGACCACAGTCGCCCTACTGGAACCACTGATCCCAGGGCTGCTGGTCCCCTGGTCCAGCCTACACTACTGATCCTGGTGGTCCAGCCTACACTACTGATCCTGGTGGTCCAGCCTACACTACTGATCCTGGTGGTCCAGCCTACACTACTGATCCTAGTGGTCCAGCCTACACTACTGATCCTAGTGGTCCAGCCTACACTACTGATCAGTCGCTTGGGCGCAGGGGCACCGCTCCATGGCGGACATGAAAAAAAAAAACATAATTTGATCTCAAAACATTTAAATTAACAGGCTAACATCTTTGATATATTTATTAAACTATTAATTTAACATAGTTCTGATATTTGTCATTTAATCCTTTGCAACGATATCTTTCATATTCACAAAACCAGTTACGCTTTGATTACGTTAAGTTGTTACATCGAACGGGGCGGTTGCTGCAGGAGAAGCTGAGAGTGAAGGAGCTGGGACCCGACCCTCCAGATGTGGTCGCCCAGGACAGAGGACGGGCTTATAGACAAGTTTACGACCTGTTTCTGCTTTACTTCCTGATTATGCTGTTCACTTCCTGTCTGGCTCCTGCGGTTGACTTTACATGTTAACACCGAGTGATTTAGTGAGAAAAATTATGGATGACGACAAGAGGAAAAGTGGTTCAGGAACTACGTGTGCTATGGTTGGATGTAGAAGCTGAAGAAAACAGCTAAAGGAGTGGTTAGATAGAGTGTTTGAACCACAAACAAAGACACTGTGGTCAAGTGAGCCATCATTGGCTGTTAAGGCAGCCGCCACTCAAAGGTCACCTGTATGTTCATGTCCTCCGGTGTTTTCATTTTTTCACACCCCTCTGAATCATTGAATTTAAAGTATCCACCCTGCAGATTTAGTTGTTTCAGTTTATGCTTCACATCCACTCATTTAGAAACAAACCAACAGAAAGAGTTTAAACCAGTTACACCAGTTAGACCGATTAAACCAGTTAGACCAGTGAAATGAGTTGCAGCAATGAGACCAGTTATACCAGTTAAATCAGTTAGACCAGCTAAGCCAGTTAAACCACTTACACAAATTGGACCAGTTAGAAGAGCTAAACCAGTTAGACCAGCAAAACCAGTTAGACCAGTTAAACCAGTTAGACCAGTTAAACCAGTTACACCATCTAAACCAGTTTGACCAGTTAAACAAGTTAGACCAGTGAAACCAGTTACAGCAGTGAGACCAGTTAGACCAGTTGAACCAGTTAGAACAGTTAAACCAGTTAGACCAGCTAAACCAGTTACACCATCTAAACCAGTTTCAATTCAACTCAATTCAATTCAATTTTATTTATAAAGCCCTAAATCACAACAAAGTCGTCTCAGAGGGCTTTACAAAAACACAATCAACTACAGAAATACATGAAAAAGTCCCAGGCATCCCCTGTCCTTTGACCCTCCTTCTCGGCAAGAAAAAACTTCCAAACCCAGTGGGAAAAAGAAGAAATCTCGAGGAGAACCACATTGAAGGAGAGATCCACTCCCATGGACGGACAGGCTATAGATGAACGACCATGTATAAATGCAGGAAGGGGGGCTGGTCCAGACAGACAGGGGCGGTGACCAGCTAAACAAGTTAGACCAGTGAAACCAGTTACAGCAGTGAGACCAGTTAGACCAGCTAAACCAGTTACACGAGTTGGACAGTTAAACCAGTTAGAACAGCTAAACCAGTTAGACTAGTTAAACCAGTTAGACCAGCTAAATCAGTTAGATCAGCAAAACCAGTTAGACCAGTGAAACCAGTTAGACCAGTTAAACCAGCTAGACCAGCTAAACCAATTAGACCAGTCAAACCAGTTAGACCAGTCAAACCAGTTAGACATACACACACACATGGCTCTTGTGACAATCCAATAGTAAAAGTACCTCCATAATAAGAGGCTTGATGGGGTTTTGAGCCCCCAACCAAGCCCCTCAGGCAGCTGGGCCTGGAAGGCACTACCCGCTCCCCAGCGGCTCTAGCCAGGGGAAGACTGGCAGGCCATTGAGTAGGCAGGCCACAGGGAAAAGTCCCAGTCGTCCCGTGTGCCAGTCCCGGCCTGGTCCAGCCTACAGTACTGATCCTACTGCTGCCGGTGTTCTGCCAAAACGGGCGAAATGATATACCATCAGCCAAACTTGACAAGAATCTGTACAAATTCACATTATTCCGTCAAATTATGTTACTTTGTATTTGGAAACGTTACTATTGATATCATATAATGCTCTCATTATTGGTCGACTTTTCTAACTATTTTATTTTTCTAATATTGTTTTTAGATTTAGTTACTCAAGAGGTAGACTATTGTTTACGTCTGTGAAACTAACGTGGACAATAACACACAGACAACTCATGTGCATGACGTTCATGTCATACAAAACTTAAGTAAAACTTACTAACGTCAATATCATACGCATTATATGTTTACTGGTCAAAGGCCCGATAAAATAAATATAGGCCTACTTTCAAATTATTACTTACATCCAGCGTCCAACTCAATTGCACATCTGGATGGTGATGACTGAATTGACAAGGTTTCTCTCTGTAAAAACGTTTGGTGGTCATGGGCATGTTCAGAAGCACTTTGGAGCCTAATGTGACGGGATGACCATTTTGACAAAACACCGGTCCCCTGGTCCAGCCTGCAGTTCTGTTCCTGGTGTTCCTGCAAAACCTGGGACCTTCACGAGTCCTGTTGCACACCTCGCTAATTCACCATTTGTTTTTCCTGGCAGGGTTACATTCAGTACACGACACACACACTCTCTGGCTGAGAACACAATCGATACGCCATTTCCTCTATGAACACGATTTAGCTCCAATTAGATTCAATTTCCAGGTGTCATGCTTGAGATGATTTTGTTTTGACAGGTTTGGAGGAGGGAGAATGTAATAAGCACAACTGTTAAATGAAGGTACTGGACAAAGTGCCATGCAGCCTCTGAATTACCACCTACTAACTGGATTGAGGGGGTTGAGTTTGGAGTTTTCTTCCTTTGGAGAAAAGTTCAAAAAGGGGACAAGTTACATTAAAATATAAATAATCCCACAAATGTAACTAGTATTCACAGAATGTCTAACCCTGCCCTATTGTTCCAGTTTCTATGACAACCTGTTCTTGAATTACAGCCAATAATGTTATCTTGACCTTTCTGCTAAATGCAACCTTAACCTTTGACCTTTTGCAATATTGATAATTTCATTATATGTATGTATGTGTCAGTGTGTGTAATATTATGATAATATATCCAGTATTGATTAAGTTATAGCATGATATGTCTATGTTTGACACACACACACACACACACAGTGTTACAGAAATTAATTTTGCGACATGTCACCTTTGACCTGCAGAGATCTCAAAAACTATTGGTTGTAGGTGTTAACACCAATTATGAGGATTGTAGAAATCTTCATTCCGCATCATTTGGTACCAATCTGAAAGTTCTGTGACACTTCTGTGAGTTATAACCCATAATGTGATTTTACCCTTTTAGTTCATTTTGACCTTAACCTTTGACCTTTACTCAAATGGATCATTGCATCGCATGTACATTAGCTATATGTATATGCCCATGTAATTTCATGGTGATATCTACAGTATTCATTGAGTTATAGCATGATATGTCTCTACGGACAAACACACACACACACACACACACACACAAAATGATTACAACAATCTCACCATTGGTTGGGTGAAATTCTTATTAATAATTTGCACCTTTTAATGTAATAATTGCACAAATGTAAGAACTTTCCCACAAACATATTAGCAGTTTATTATATTTGTGGGAAAAAAGCAGTCATTCTTTTTCCTTTTCCTTTTTTTTTGGCCCTGGGTAAACACTCCTGATCCCAGTACGGATGGAGAATGTTCCAGACAGTGACAGGTGGGCACATGATGTGTCATTAAGTGTGAGTTTTGGAAACAGCGTAGGATGAGGGAATGCCCTGGGTCAAATGCAGACAGTGGCTGGAGAAGTGGAGCTCAGACAGACAGACAGACAGACAGACAGCGATCAGAACAGGCCTAATGGGCAGGACTAATGGTTTCAATTACAGGCCTGTATGACAGCCTGGGACTGGGACAGCGGACAGTGGCCCACGGCCAGGTGGGGACATTGTTAGCTTGAATAAAGCTGTGGTTTAGGACTCCCTGCAGGAAGCCATGCTCCGCTGTACACACTTTAAGAACTGGGTTCCTTAAGTATGAGGAAGTCAACAGACAAAACGCTGTCTTTGTGTGAGGACAGGGTGAAGTGGCCGTTGGACACCACAGAGGACTTTGATTTGACACTTTTTTTTTTTTAAACTGCCTTTTATTGGTTTTTCTTTCTTTTCACCCATCGCATCATTTACAGTGATACAGCAAAGTAAAAATACACAAAATATAACCATCATATATATATATATATATATATATATATATATATATATATATATATATATATATACACAGTATATATATATAAATTAATGTGTAATTTAGCAATGTTTGTTTTTAGGTCAAAATTGACCTTAATTACCACCTTATTAGCGATTATGGATCGTAATAAGGTGGTAATTAAGGTAATTTTTGACCTGAAGCAAGTTGAATGACCTTTAACCTGCAGTGACACAGATGTAAACCTACATCCTATTTGAGGAAACTAAGAGGGTCACCCTAAGACCTTAAAGTATGACCACGGAGAAAATTAGTGTCATATCATACCATAATGATCTTCAGTCCAGTGGATATGTTTCTGTGGTCGTTAACATTAATTTCCTGTTTAGTCAATTTGCTTCAGGTCAAAATCAGTTCGCTGTTTATCTTTGTATCATTTGAAGTGGATCATTTTACTTGAACTACATATTTTCCTCACTATAATGAGCACTGGACTATAAGAATTGAAGTCAAAATCATGACATAAATCTAAATTATGAGATAACTAGAAAAGCACTCTGAGAGCGCGGACATCCCCCAAGGTAGGACCCCCCCACCACCACCACCACCAAAATGTAATCATTTCCAGATCTCCCCATTATCAACCTACCCTGAAATTTTCATCAAAAACCTTCCATAGGTTTTTGAGTTTTCTTGTACACAAACAAACAAACCAACCAACACCGGCAAAAACATAAACGTGAAAATGATCAGATACAAAGTCAAAATTATCACAAAAAGTCTAAATGATAAGATAAAAATGTTTGTTTCGGTCGTTAACATTCATTTACACTTTACTCCATTTGCTTCAGGTCAAAAATTGGATAAAACAGGACACGCAATTATCCATTTTTTCTATTATTCATTTAAACACAAAAAGGAAAACTGAAAAAATGCACAACTATCCTTTTTTTTTTTTGGTTTTGGAAACAAACAATGAAGAAACAAGTTGTACTTTCGTTGTCTTATTTTTGGTTTTATTTTTCAAAAATGAATGAATGAATGATAGACAGATTCAGCTCAGATCACAGTTATGACACATGAGGACTTTATTTTCCCCACAGTTCTAATGCAGTCCTGGGCTTGGTCCTGTGAAGAGTACATTAAATAAAATAAAGAGTGGGTCCTTCCCTGGAAGACCCCCCCCTCTCCCTCCCACCTCCCACCCTGCTAATGTTCTCCAGCATTATGCACCCACACATTTGTCTTGGTGGAGGGCAGCTTGTCCTGCCGCTGGAATTACTCTGCAGCGCTTAAAGAACATCCATTCACTTACTGCCGGAACAACCCGTCTGCTTCCTGTTTTTCCAAAAGCTGTGGATCATTATTGGTGATAGAACACTTCTGCAGCCAGTGCTTTGTTTACAGTATATGTCCCACTAAAACTCCTTGCTCAGCATTAGCGTTGATGGATTAAAGCTTGTTAATGATGGCAGAAACATTTTGGGCCATCAATGAGGCCCGTCGCTGCTCGCGGCATTAATCATTTATTTCGGGCCAAACTGCAGAAGGATCCTCTTACATCCAAGGAGGAAGCGGACTGAGGTGGATCTGCGGCTCAAAAACTACCATGGGGGGTGGGGGTGGCGGTGGGTCACGAGAACATGGGCCAGGGCTGAGGTCCTATAGAGCAGGTCTAGAGAGACAGAAAATGTGACAAAATAAAGAATGAAGTCACCAAAAATGGACAAACGTAAGAATAAAAATTAGGAAAGACAAATAATAAGCAGAAATATTTGTGACAAATGAGCAAAATGAGACAAAAACTCAAGAAAATAGACAAGAAATGGGAGGAAAAAAATTCAAGTTATCAAAATACGGAGGGGAAATGAACAAAAATAACCATTAAAATGAGTAAAGATTACGAAAAAAAATAAGCAGACAAATTTGAATGACATCAACTTAATTAAGAATTGAAAAGAATAGGCAAGATGGACTGGACAGACAGACAGACAGACAGACAAACAGACAGACAGACAGACAGACAGACAGAAAATGTAAGAATAACTCGATCACTCAGAGCAGACCTCCACGAATCAGCCAGTCTGCCAAGGTTTGGATCTGGATGTTCGTAACTTATTTGTAAACTAGTGTTCCATGTTCGATTTATTTTATGGCTCATTAACAATCCCTTAGAGGGTTTAAAAACATTCACAGAAATCCTGGGTCCTGTTTTTCACATATGTCCATTTCAATATTCGACGTCGCACAATGACCAAATGTCACATGTTAGATCTAATGTTAAATATGAAGCACAAGATATTGTCTGATTGAACTAAATATGTCAATAACCTGCTTTAAGGTAAAGGTCATACATTTACCAAATATACCATTGGCTTGACGTCACATGACGTCTTTACGTGACGTCATGTGACGTCTTTACGTGACGTCTTTACGTGACGTCATATGACGTCAAAACAGCTGTGACCTAGATGTGAAAATTCAATATGGTGTCAGACCAGGAGTAAAGAGATGATTCAGCTGAAATTTGGTTTGTTTCATCCTTGTATCTGTCTCCTTATACACGCCAAATCTCAGAATGATCTGTCAAAAATTGGCGACACTTGAGTGCAAAAAGCTGTGAAAATTTAATATGTCCTCAGATCGGAAGCAGTGAAAGGATTCGGCTGAAGTTCAGTTTGTTTCATCTGTGTTTTGGTTTCAGAATGATCCATCAAGAAATGGTGACGCTACCAACAAATGATGAGCCTGTCATCAAACTGTGCAGGAGCTTGATAATGACCATCAGGTGTGTTGGAAGAGGAAACATCTAAAACATGCAGGATAGTGGTACTGGAGGACCAGGGTTGGGAACCACTGCACGAGAGTGTGAACAGTGGAAATGCGCGCACACACACACACACACACACACACACACACACAAATTCATTACTGCATCAGAATGGAAGTCGTGAATCGATTTGGCTGGAATTCGGTCTGTTTTACCCTTGTGTCGTCTCCTCGTACATGCCAAATTTCAGAACGATCTGTGAAGAATTTGCTTCTGTTCCACAACGGAAATGTGAATGTACACACAGACAGACAAACGGTTAAAGCAACATAACTTTACAAATCTCAGATTTGTGACGTTTAGAAATCATCCATCCTGCATTTGTGTCATTAACATGATGTGAAATATTCTAACTTTTATTGCTTACGTCTTCTTTTGCTTCCATTTTGTGGTTTCTAACATGTATGTTTCAGATTCTATGAGACTGACATAAAGTGAATGTATGTAATTAAATCTAATGTGAAAAAAGTGATGCTGGTGAATGATAATAGAGGCGGCAGATCTGCAGTGAGCTGAAATGAGCAATGTCAAGCAACAAAGACAAACACAATGTGCACAATACAACATGTAAGTGTCACGTAAGAGTAAGCCATTACTGTGTCTGTAAACATAACTTCTGTCTATAGTCCAGAGCGTTGGTGCATTTGTGCCAGAGTGGACTTCACTGTGGTGGAATTAAACACAAGACCTCCATACGGTGGCCCACAGGACCAAACATACCACATCAATCAATCAGTTTTATTCCGAAAACCTCTTCCGAGGTACATGGAAGTAAGCATACATTTACAACAATACAATAGGGATGTACAGAAAACATACAGTCGTATTATAATGTCATAATCACTGAGATGTGGCAGTATATATTATTTGTATAAATTTCGCCAACTTGTTAAGTTCCAGTCCGTTAGTGTGCATTAGGCTTGAACATTTCCAGGTGGATGGTCTCTTATAACAGTACGGTTTCAGATACTTCTTTCTATCAGTGGTGAAAGCTGGACATTTGAATAAGTAATGAAATTCATCACCTGGCTCAGTAAGATTACAGCGTGTTGTACAATTAGGATCATTGTCGACCGAGAATGTAGCTGTTTCTATTGGAAGTCTATGGTTGCGACATCTAAAATTAGACATAATTAAACGTAGACGAGAAGGCAATTGTAACAAGTACTTCTCAAACTCGAAGTTTTCTTTGAACATTCTATAGTTAGAACATTTCGTACTATTGAATATTTGCAAAGCCCATGTCTGAATGAATTGATCGCGCAGGCGTGTATACGAAGTGTTGTTTTAAACCATTCAATACTGCTCAGAAAAAGATGCACAAACACAAACACATTAAACAAATACAACATAAGTGAATTTATTTGGAATGAACACATCCATGTAAATACAAAGGAAAATAACTAAGTCTGAATTTTTGGAATTAAAAAATCACCATGTAAACAGTTATTGATTGGTCAGTAACAGCAGATGGACACTGGATTTATGTTCAGTTCATGACAGATTTAATGGGAAACATCTTTTTTTTTCTCTGTTTCTGATAAAAAATGACTCAACTTTAACCTGAGATTTTATGAACACCTATATGATCAGTAAATTAAATATATGAATATTATTTCACAGACTCGTCTTTAACAGTGTTTACGTTTTCCAATTTTCACTCTTACACCAGCCAGTAAAAAGAAAAGGTGTTTGATGGTTCATTAATATTCGCAGACATGTGGAGTCAAGTGTAGAGCATATGGTGGTGAGTTGTCAGTCTGACCTTTGACCCCCCCTACGCCATCATAATCCTTCCTCACCACAAACTGGACCTCTGGACCCTAATTATCCAGCAGATCATTTCTGTGGTGACTGAGGTGGGAGGTTCCTGACCACCCGTTGAACCTGAAGAAGCATCAACCTGGTAAGGTTCCATCCAGACTGGACGGACCTTTCACTGGACTGACCCGGCTGCTGCGCTCTAATGCCTCACAAGACTCTGAAGCTCCTCAAAAGCTCTGGAGGAGCTACTACAAAAAACTGGAAAAAGTCTCCAGTGCAAGTGACAGAATAAAACCTTGTACACCTACATACTACTGTCCAAGTACTACCTATTCACTATACTTGCACTAAAATGCCCCCCCCCAAAACTGAGACTCTGCATGCAAATTGAACACACCTGCTGCTACCCGTATATTTGCACTAGCCGTTATTTTTACTGCTACTGTCCAAGTAAATATTCTTCACTTCTATAGTTGTTCCACCTTCATGGTTCAAAGCTCTTTACATTAACCTCACATTCACCCATTCACACACACACTCATACAGCAGTAGGTTTCTAAGGTTCTGTCAGTCCTACTGGGAGACTAAGGCAAGGTCTTTGTCCGAGGAAACTTCGACATGTGGACAGCCAGAGCCGGGACGCGAACTGCGGACCCTTCAGTCATTGGACGACCCACTCTACCAACTGAACCACAGTCGTCCCAAAGTACGACCAATCACGGTGAAGTATAGAGTCAGAGGACGGGCCTAACAAAGTGACAATGCGACGATTTGGAGAGAAACAAGCATAAACAACCACAGAAGAAGAACAATGGGTGTAGATTTCCTTTTATCACAGATAAGTGAAGAATGTGAGAAAACGTCAACAATCTTTAAATTCTTTTTACAGAAGCGACAACAGTCGTTCAGCTCCATAATCCACCATTTTGTTTAGTCATTCCTAACTTTCTCCGGACTCCTCCGTCAATTTTTCAGCGCTCTAACTACGTCATCCTAAAGATTACACTGATTGGTTGTAGTACCGTCCTATTGCATACAGAGGATTTGAAAGACAACCTTTTAGCCCCGCCTCCTCTGACTATGAAGCACCACTAGACCCATACATGGAATGAATAGGGATAGCAACACTATCCCTATTCATTCTGCACTAAATCCTGTCTAAGTGTAAAATCTCCTCAGAAGCTGAACTCTTGCCTCCACACATCAGTGATCATTACCTTCTCCACACTCAACCCTCCTTGTTCTCACAGCGTTTCTGTTTCCACGTGCTCCGCTCAGGGACTCCAGGTCTGTTCAGGAGCTTTTTCCTGTTTCAATTTCAGTCTTAATCCTCTGTGGCATTGCTGCAGTGAAATGCAAGTGGATGGGACAACACACAGCGCACCATTAAACCCACATTGAGCTGTTATAGTCCAAATGTACCTGTGCTAAAGCAGACTGCAGCTGATTAGCTTTAAACTGAAAACATGCACTCACATAAATATGAAAATGTGTTTCTGAGCAGAGAGTCTGTTCACATTCTGTTCACTTTTTCTGTCCACAGTGTCAGTCATCAACTTCTAAACCAGACTGGACTTAATCCCTGAAGAGAATACAGAAAACAAACAGAAAAAAACAACAAAAAGAAACCCACCTTTTTCTTTTGGTTCCCTTTTAAACCAGTGTTTACTGCTGGAGGGGGTTTTTCCTCCCATGTGTCAGAAGTTTGATTTGATACAAAAGGAAACAGACTCGATCTGTTCCAAGACTAGGCTCCAGGTTTAGTTTACTGACACTGATGAATATATGAGAATGAAATTTGTACTCAGCACCAGCAGAGCGATATTGTAAAAGAACACTAGTGTAAAAGTCAACACTTGTGGAATAAAACTAATGAAATGTTCCCACATGGGTGTTAGTGATGAAGAAAATGTATAAATAAATAAAGATTTACATGTAAATCTGACCCAACTGAGATCTAATTATTCTGTATGTGGAACCTGAATTAAAATAATTTTCACACCACTGATTGTTAATATATTCAGTGTAATTCATCCTATGGGTGAGATTGGAACCTTTGGCGGGCCGCATTTGGCCCCCAGGCCTTATGTTTGACAACTGCGACATGAAATTAGCCTAGTCACGTGAGACGCCCCTAGCAGCAGGAAATCTAATGTGCTTCAGTAGTAGTCTAGTAGTAGTAGAAACTGGCTGATGAATCATGGTCAAGTATAGAGTCAGAGGGCGGGTGTAAGAAAGTGACGCTGCGACGATTGGTAGAGAAACAAACAAACAACCACAGAAGAAGAAAAACAACGCATGTAGGTATACTTTTATCAAAGATGAATGAAGAATGTGAGAAAATGTACTACGCTAACAAACACAATATATATATATATATATATATATATATATATACACAGACACACAACATGATTGAAATATATATTATATGATAATATAATAATAGATAATATAATGATAATATTATATAACTAAATTATAACTACAGTACATCACTAACATATCAATTTACATTACATTTATATATAGTGTAAATTGATAGTGTGATACACACACTTTTAAAAAAATATATCTTTATTTAGTTTTTTTCTGTAATTAATAAAGCAAAGCAAAACAAAAACAGGCACAATACCAAGCACACTCCCCAAGGATGACAGTAAATAGATGTACAAATGAGCAGTATGAATGAGAAAAGTAAACATAAATAAATAACATGAATGATGGACAATAAAGAGCAGATAATCCCCCTCCCTCCAAAAATTTAATAAATGACTCTCATAACTTCATATTTTACCTTCATAATGTATGTCATTTTACCCATGGCAATACAATCCAATAGACCTTCAGCCCACTTTTGCATATATATATATATATATATATATATATATATATATATATATATATATATATATATATATATATATATATATATATATATATATATATATATATATATATATATATATTATTTTTTTTATTTTTATTTTATTTAATTTTATTTTTTTTACTTACACTATATTTTTTACATTTACTCTATATATAAAAACAAAACCTACACACAGCCGTAAAACAACTACATGTATAAACATGCATAAAAACGTATATATAAGAACCAAATAATAATGTTTTAAAAACCCAGAAGACAATTAATGCAATAATAAATAATAATAAATACAGCCAAATAAATTAAAATCCACTGCAAGGAGGAGATGAATGCTGGTGCAACAAGGCAATTTTCCCATTGTGGGATCAATAAAATACAGTAATACCTCAATTTACAAAAGACCAAACTAATAAATAAGTTACAAAACACCTTCATGTAAAATTTGTTTCTGAATACGAAAGAAAATTCAAGTTACAAAACAAAACCCGTATAATGTAAATACAGTTCTGTACGTACTGTACATAAATACTTACGTACTATACACTTGTACGTACTATCCTATTTGCTATTTGATAGAGCTGTTCTCCCATTGGCTATCTCACAACACCCAGCTGGCCTCCCATTGGCTAGGAGGGAACTACCCATGATGCCTTTGGTGTGTCTTGGACCCTCATTGGTCACAGAGTTCTTACCACGGTCAGTGTGGAAGAACCTTTACTGTTGTTTGGTGAGTTTTCCAGTGTGTTCATTCCAACTTTATTATTCATTATTCATCATGGGCCCAAAGAAAGTGATTCCTGCTCCGTTAACAAACACTCAAGGTGAAAGTCTGACCCGAACGGACAAACAACCATAATGGTATGGAAATTATTTGCATGTCTTGTTCATTTAACTGGTTTAAAAAAATTATTTTATTTTAACAGACATTTCATTCTAAATATGGATACTTTTATCATTTTTAAAGGGTTTAGGGGGTAGTATTGGGGACATTGGAATGAATCAGGCCTTTTACCGGTAAAATGCAGCTTTACTTATGAAAAAAAAACACATTACAAAACCAGGACCAAAACCTGGAATGAAATAATTTCATAAATTGAAGTACCACTGTTCTTCTATTTTACTGATCAGAGGGTAGAGAGGACATTTATGTGAATGGGATCATTTCACAGAGGATTCAGAGTTCTCCAGAAAAATAAATACATTAAATTTTTGACTTTCTAAAAGAGCGACAGTATAGACCTGAAGAAGAAGAAGCCCTACTGAAGCCTGTGCAGCCGTTAGGTCGGGGTGAAGGCGGGGGCAGACTGTTAGATGTAAGTTTAGTAATAAATAAATAAGAGGCAGAGACATGCATGCAGTGGGCCTGCTGAGCTGCAGTGATGGATACTGGTAATTACTTGTAGTGATCTCATTTAACCCTACACACATGCACTCATTTAATTGCCTGGAACAGAAACACACAAATGGAGTTAATCTGGTGTAAGGGGATCTCATGTGGAGAGAGTCCTGAAGAGTGATTGGAGTGGCACTGTGCTTCAGCTCCGCACACAGGCTGTGTTCAAGACATTTGACGACTACTTTAGTCCAAAAACAGAATATCATGTGCACAAGAGTGTCCTTTTGTCAGAGAAACTAGCATCCCAGTGAGACAGCAGAGGCATATATAAGGACATTATTTGGACCAGCAGAGAAGGAACCCCTGGTCTGGACACAAAGCAGTTTAACTCATCTGTCCCAGACTGGTTATAGGTGTTGGAGGATGAGGACAAACTCCAGCTAATGCTAGCTACCAGTGATGCATGGGCTGAAGTGAGCGTGCGCCTGCGGTCACCTGCCACCTGTGCAGATATCCTACCGTGTTTCACTGTGCATGTGCACAACACAGTTCTATTCTTAGAGACGTGAAGCACCCAGCGGTGTCTGTCAGGTGTTATCCAGGGGCCAGAGTCGGTGACATCGAAGGAAACCTTAGGCTTTTACAGCAGAGCAGGGCTAGCTTCCGCCGCATCGTGATCCACGCTGGTGGTAACGATGTCCGACGGAAACAATCAGAGGTTCTTAAACTGAACGTAGCATCGGTGTGTAAACTTGCTAAGTCGATGTGTAACACCGTAGCATTCTCTGGACCCCTGCCCAATTTGGCCAGTGATGAGATGTACTCTAGGTTCTCATCATTTAACCGCTGGTTGTCTAGGTGGTGCTCAGAAAACGATGTTGTTTTTATAGATAATTGGCGTGCATTCTGGGGAAAGCCTGGGCTCATTCGCAGAGATAGCATACATCCCACTTGGGAAGGTGCTTCTCTCTTAGCACAAAATGTGGCTTCCAAATTTAGCCTGTCAAAATGACAATCCAGAGTGCGGGCCCAGGCGCAGAGTCGTAGTGTAAAACACTTCTCTGTGCATCCACTTTACTCTGAGCTGTCACAAACCCACCATGTAGTAAATAACAGAAAGACTGCGTCTATTCCTTGTGTAGTTAATAATAAACCCCGTATAGTTAAAAATAAGCCTAATATTAAAAAACCTATAGGAGTGAGATCAAATAATTTAATAAAAATAGTTTTAAGGAACAATCAGATTAAAAGAACACCTAACAATTTTATCCAATGTGGACTGATCAATATTAGGTCTATTTCTTCCAAATCTCTGTTAATAAACGATCTAATTAGTGATTACAAAATTGATATTTTAGCTCTGACTGAAACCTGGCTGCAGCAGGATGAATATGTCGCATTAAATGAATCCACGCCACCAACTCATGTGAACTATCACACAGCCAGAACCAGTGGCCGTGGTGGAGGAGTGGCAGTAATATCCCCCTCCAGTTTAGGTCTTAGCCCTAAAATTAATCATAAAACTAATCCCACTTACCATTCCTTTGAAAGTCTAGTTTCATCCATTACTTTCCCCAACTGCAGAAACCAAAAACCAGTCCTTTTTGTCATAGTCTACCGCCCTCCTGGCCCTTATTCACAGTTTTTATTAGAAGTCTCTGACTTTCTATCCAGTGTAGTGTTGAACTGGGATAGGATTATAATAGTTGGTGATTTTAACATACATGTCGATAACAACGCTGACTCTCTTAGTAATGCATTTAGTGACCTACTAGACGGATTAGGCTTTATCCAAAATGTTAATAAACCAACCCACATTCACAGACATACTCTCGATCTGATCTTAACACTTGGTGTTGAAATTAATGACCTTGTCGTTTTTCCCCATAATCCCATACTCTCAGATCACTTTTTAATGACCTTCCAGGTTTTGTTTGAGGATATTTCTACCTCAGTGATTAAAACGCAAATGAAAAGGATACTATGTGACCGTGCTGTCTCAAAGTATAAAGAGTTAATTCAGTCACTATTTGTGCCTGTGTCATGTGATTATGTAAAGGACACATTTAGTCCCAGTATAAGTGATGAGTTAGTCGATAGTACCATGCTCACACTACAAACTACGCTAGATATAGTTGCCCCCCTTAAGTTAAAAACTACTAAGATTAGATTAACCTCCCCATGGTACAACGCTGACACTCGCTCCATTAAACAAGCAACACGTAAATTAGAGAGGCAATGGAGGCGATCCAACTTAGAAGATTCTCTCAATGCCTGGAAAAATAGCTTAATAAAGTATAAGCAAGCTTTGCGTACAGCCAAAACTAGATATTACTCATCCATAATAGAAGAAAACAAGAATAATCCTAGATTCCTCTTCAGTACTGTAGCCAAACTGACAAACAGCCACACCTCCGTGGAACCAGTTATTCCATCCACGCTCCATCCTGATGATTTCCTGCAGTTCTTTAACAATAAAATATCAACTATTAGAGAGAAAATAGACACATTTCTCCCAAATATTAGATCAGAAAAAGTAGCGCTTTCAAACCTAGGCCTTTTTAAAAATCCCTCTGTAACACTAAATAATTTCACCACTGTAGACCAAACTGATGTCATTTCTATTATCATGTCTTCCAAATCAGCCACCTGCCTCTTAGATCCAATCCCAACAAAACTCTTTAAAGAGATTCTGCCCCTAATTATTGGCACTGTCCTAAATATAATTAACACTTCATTAATTACTGGATATGTGCCACAGTCATTTAAATATGCTGTTATTAAACCAATTCTGAAAAAACCTACCCTAGATCCTGACATTTTAGCCAATTATAGGCCTATATCCAATTTGCCCTTCCTGTCAAAGGTTTTAGAACGAGTAATAGTTAAACAGCTGTGCCAATTCCTGCAAGATAATAGTTTATTTGAACAGTTTCAGTCTGGCTTTCGTGCCCATCATAGCACTGAAACGGCGTTAGTTAAAGTTACTAATGACTTATTATTAGCCGCTGACATCGGACTAATATCGGTCCTGGTGTTATTAGACCTTAGTGCAGCCTTTGACACCATCGACCACAGTATCTTAGTGCACAGATTAGAATATGATATAGGTATTAGAGGAGCAGCCCTCTGCTGGTTTAAATCATATTTATCTAATCGCTACCAATTTGTTCACATCAACAAACAATCATCGCAGTCCTCCAGAGTTAATTATGGCGTTCCTCAAGGGTCAGTCCTTGGGCCTATTTTGTTTACACTATATATGCTCCCTTTAGGTAACATCATTACAAATCATGGCATTAATTTTCATTGTTACGCGGATGACACACAGCTATATTTATCGATTAAACCTGATCAGACCAGACAAATAGATAAACTAAGTACTTGTGTACAAGACATAAAAATTTGGATGAGTGCCAATTATCTTTTACTGAACCCTGAAAAAACTGAAGTCGTTATAATTGGTCCTAAAGATGCGAGAGACTCCCTAACTAACCAGATAGTTACTCTGGACAACTTAAGTGTAACACCCAGTGCCACAGTTAAAAATTTAGGAGTTTTATTTGATCCAGATCTTTCATTCAAAATGCATATCAAACAAACTTGCAGAACAGCCTTCTTTCACCTGCGCAACATAGCCAAAATTAGGAATATTCTGTCTAAAACGACTGCAGAAAAATTAATTCATGCATTTGTTACATCACGATTAGATTATTGTAACTCCTTATTTGTAGCATGTCCTAAATATTCCCTAAAAAGCTTGCAACTGGTTCAAAATGCAGCAGCAAGATTATTAACAGGATTAAATAGAAGAGAACACATCACGCCTGTGCTCCAAACCCTTCACTGGCTTCCAGTTGAGTCTAGAATTAAATTTAAAATCCTCCTCCTTACATATAAAACCATTAATGGTATGGGCCCCTCTTATCTTAAAGATGATCTGGTTCCATACCAACCCAATAGAACCCTTCGTTCTCAGAATGCAGGTTTACTGAAAGTTCCTAGGGTTTCTAAAAGTACAGTAGGAGCTAGAGCCTTTAGTTATCAGGCCCCTGTCTTATGGAATCAGCTTCCCTTTAATATTAAAGATGCCGAAACAGTCTCTACATTTAAAATTAGGCTTAAAACATTCCTGTTTGAGAAAGCCTATGGTCAGGTTAGTTAAAAATTATGTGACTCATATATCATGTATACATGATGTATGAGTCACAGTTCAGTCTAGGCTGCCCTAGGAGTTAGAATGCTGGGGGAAGTACAGACACTGAGTTCTTTCTTCTCTTTCTCTTCCTCACATCTGTTTCTGTAATTTTTATAACCTATCTTTCTTACCAAGTCTGTTCATGACTAGTCACCTGGTGTCCCCTTTCCCCCCTCCCCCCCTGGGGGGAGTGGTGGCTCTCCTGACAGTGTCTGCACGGGAGCCATGGACGACAGGATCTGGAGTATCTCGCCTGTGCTGACCTGTGACCCCGGACCACCGCCCCTGCCTGTCTGGACCAGCCCCCCTTCCTGCATTTATACATGGACGTTCATCTATAGCCTGTCCGTCCATGGGAGTGGATCTCTCCTTCAATGTGGTTCTCCTCAAGATTTCTTCTTTTTCCCACTGGGTTTGGAAGTTTTTTCTTGCCGAGAAGGAGGGTCTAAGGACAGGGGATGCCTGGGACTTTTCATGTATTTCTGTAGTTGATTATGTTTTTGTAAAGCCCTCTGAGACGACGTTGTTGTGATTTAGGGCTTTATAAATAAAATTGAATTGAATTGAATTGAACACCACGTGGGGCGCACTGAGGACAGTCTGCCGGGTCGATAGTCACGGCGGGGGGCTGTGGAGGGACAGGAACCGCCGCCAGTCACCTTCATCACCTGACCCCTTCCTGTCCGACCCAGAGACGGTCGCGGTGTGCGCCGGCTGAAGTGTGGCCCGGGCAAACACAGGCGGCAAAACCAGTGATGAACAACTGCCCCTGTTTTTATTTTCCCCATTTCCCATTCATGTGTAAATACTGTAAACTGTAGAAGAGGACCCGCTTTGAAATCGGAAATGGGTCCATTCCTCGCTTCCCATTATTTCCACTTCTGGATTTGAAAACAGAAATCAAATGATGACTACGTACACGGACCCATAACATCTAATACCAGGTTTTTTCTATGGGGAGAAAAAACATTTATCTCAAACGACAAATGACCGACCACAACCCCAATATCATTACAAATATTTTTCAATGATCAGCAACTGTGGGTTACTGTGGGCACTTCGGGTTAGCCTGCACATCACTGATTTTATATATATATATATATATATATATATATATATATATATGTGTGTGTGTGTGTGTGTGTGTGTGTGTGTATATGTATAGTTAGCCTAGGATCTAGACTGTCCCCAGTGGCCGCAAACTGTATTTGCTACGGGGGCAGTCTAGAAAGTCTAGGCGAATTTGTGGGCGGGATAACCGCTGTCTGTCAAGTTTTCTCTTTACACAACACCACGCTATTGGATGGGTAACCAGTCAGAGCCAACCAATCAGAGCGATGAACATGGATTTCGTAGACAGAGTCACCGGAAGAACACACCAGAATGTAGTCTCAAAACGAGTGCAGCAGCTTAGCTAGCTAGTCGGCGTTTGGCGTTTTTAAATCACCTAGCGTTGCTGCCAAAGCCAGCTCAAATGGTTGTTCCTGGTGATGAGCCATGTTGTCTAGCAGCTAGCAACTGGTGTTACGGCAATGTGTGCTAGCTAGCAGCTACGCCTTCTTCTTCTCTTTGGTGTGCTAGCTGCTACGTCTCTGCGACTACAACATTACGTGTCGTATTTGTGTCGTCATGAGGCAGGGCGGGCTCCAATCCCGCCCCTCGCGATTTGATTGGTCCGACCCAGTTGGGATTTTCAGATCCTAGGCTGTCTAGTCTGTCTCCCCGTAGCAAATACCATTTGCGGCCACTGGGGACAGACTAGATCCTAGGCTAATGTATAGTAATATACTTTACAATATACGTGGAGTGAAATTGAGTTTCAATAAATCTATGTGTAAATATAAAGGACAACTTTTCTCTTCAGTGCAATATGTTTTATTTATGCCAATGTATATGATCAAATCATATATTGCAGTTTATTGGATAATATATTCACTACTTTTCCACATATTTTGGAATATAATGCATCATATTTTTCCATATATTGTATTTCATACGGGTGCCTTGGCGGAGTCTGCACTCTCCAAGTTCTTTTCTAATCTTTTTCATGTTTTTTTTTATGCAGCTTTCAACTTGCACTCATCTAATACATTGATCATCCTCGTCATTGTCCCGTAGTTCAATTACCCGATCAATTATTACTGCCACCAGGGAGCTGTTGTTTTCACCCGCATCCGTCTGATGGTTTGTTGGTCTACGACAGGGGCCTTGGCGGAGGCGGGGGTACGAGCTCCCCTCCCTGACTGACCGTCCTTGTGCTGCCAATCAATAAACACATGTAATCTCAGTCTACGCATAAATGGAGCTATTTGTACACGACAATATATCAATAATGCAGTATGACAAACATGACATACCATCTGTAGACTACACACAGTCATCAATACTTCATGAACCGACAAATATTTGTGCTCAGTCGGGCACGATCTGAGCAATGACTGATGGTATCTGTTGTATTTTTTCATCAGCTAATCTAACAACACAGGAAATTAACAACAACAAAAGAAGAAGCTGCACACACAAATTCCAACCACGGCAACACTGAAGCAAACGGACGCTTAACGAGGGTTTGTTTATCAGGTGGAATTCTTCAAGTATTTTCATCCAAAATCTTCAGTGTAGCTCATTATGGAAGGTTCTGGAAAAAATGTGGGGAATGAAGGGGAACCTGTTGACCTGTGTTCTGATCCAGTCACTTATAGAAAAACTACACACTATTGCAGACACGTACATACATTACTATGTTGATGCTCAAACAGTATAGTGACGAACCCTTTGATTGGAACTCTTCCATCATGAGTGAACTGGACCAGGAACGCCGTGTCCTTCCTTCAGTTTGGATTTTCCACAGTTCACACAGATTTTCTTCTGTTTGTTTTTCTTCCTTTTTGTTCTTTCAGGCTCATATTTCAGGAACTAAAACATTCCCCTTGAGATACTGACTAAAGGTAACAAGGATTGAAATATATTTCGTAAAATTGACTAATCTTTTAATCCTTGTCATTAATTAATCGTGGTTTTCCAGCCAATTCAAAATACAAGTCATTTATTTATGCACATTTGGACGAACAAACCATCTGTTCAAACAAAGACAAAGGAGATGATTTCAGGCAGATCAGATGTGTTCTGTGGGCTGTTGGAAACACTCCAGTGGTATACTGGCATTCTGTAGTACAAGTACAGCTACTGGTGTAGAAAAGTACTGTCATAAAAGTAGAAGTACTGACTTTTGAATTGTAATAAAAGTAAAAGTAAAAAAAAATGTTTTTCCCCCATGGATGAAATAATACTTATTTAATCAGGAAAAATCTGAAAGGCTTTTAAAAAGTATCCAAAAACAAAGCCTTTAAATGTGAGTTAGTGTGTAGATAATGTGTTTGATCAGGTCACAGTATTTAATTTTGTGGGTATGGGCAGGGAATTAGGAAAATTATCTCACAGCTGAGATGAAGTCATCATTTTGAGATTGAAAAAAACTGAATTATGAAATAAAACATCAAAATTGTGAGATAAAAAGTCATTAAAAAAACATTAGAAATGCACAATTATGAGATAAAAGTAATAATTTATCTCCTTATATACGTATAAAGTACAGATATTTATATAAATGTAAAAAGTATAAAGTACAAATATTTATAAACAAATGTAAGGCGTAAAATTAAAAAGTTACCATAAAAATAAATACTCAAGTAAAGTACAGGTACCTAAGAAAATCTACATAAGTCCAGTAACAAAGTACTTTTCCTTAGTTGTTTCCACTCAACAGCATTTGTTCTTTCAGGTTTATTACAACAAGGGAAGGCTCATCAGCAATATAAGGAATGACAGAACCTGACATTTTCCAAATGTTTCTGCATCCATAAGCACCGTTGGAAAGCTCTATAATAATGCATATTTAATTATCTTCTTCAAATCATGAAGGTCAGTGCAGGTGAAGCGCTTTCACAGATCAATAATTCTGCATGAGCTGCTGACTTCATACCGTGGTCGTCCCAGCGCCGTCACCAACACCGCATCTTTCTCAGGTCAGAACGCATCAAATCTACTTTCATTTTCTGCATCATTTACATCACAGGTGTCAAAAATGTGGCCCAGGGGCCAAAACTGGCCCCTAAAGCAGGAGTCTCAAACTTTTGTTTTTCGCCGTATTAGTGGTCGCTTGTTACAGCGGCTCCGTTCACAGTGAACTTTTTCCATTTTTTACTTTAACCATTTAAACCTTAATGTGTGTGACGGTGCGTCATTAGTGCACCGTCACCTCCTGCCCCGTGTGTAATTTTTTTCTTTCTCTCTCTCTTTTCTCAATCTACATACGTCACAGGTTTGAAGCGTGACTTTCTCGCGCTGTGCGCAACGCTCCCGCATGGTTTAAAATAGAATTCAGATATAGACATTTCCCGGTGATGGACACACACACACACACACACACACACACACCCACACACTTACCTGCTACAGCACCAAACAGAGACACTTCCGCCACACCCTTAGCCTAGGATCTAGTCTGTCCCCAGTGGCCGCAAATGGTATTTGCTACGGGGAGACAGACTAGACAGCCTAGGATCTGAAAATCCCAACTGGGTCGGACCAATCAAATCGCGAGGGGCGGGATTGGAGCCCGCCCTGCCTCATGACGACACAAATACGACACGTAATGTTGTAGTCGCAGAGACGTAGCAGCTAGCACACCAAAGAGAAGAAGAAGGCGTAGCTGCTAGCTAGCACACATTGCCATAACACCAGTTGCTAGCTGCTAGACAACATGGCTCATCACCAGGAACAACCATTCGAGCTGGCTTTGGCAGCAACGCTAGGTGATTTAAAATTACAGTTTTCCCTGCGAGAGGAGCAGAAAACGGCACTTAAGCTGTTTTTGGAAAAAAGGGACGTTGTCGGAGTTTTGCCCACCGGGTATGGCAAAAGTTTGATTGGTTGGTTGGCTCTGACTGGTTACCCATCCAATAGCGTGGCGTTGTGTAAAGAGAAAACTTGACAGACAGCGGTTATCCCGCCCACAAATTCGCCTAGACTTTCTAGACTGCCCCCGTAGCAAATGCAGTTTGCGGCCACTGGGGACAGTCTAGATCCAAGGCTACCGCACCCTTTAAATACCCATAATTCACCCACCTCAACAGGACACATGACCTCGGACTGAACCACCACTGACAGTAAACGGACATTCATACATTGGGATGGTCTTTTGTTTTGTGTTATGTTAAATGTATGGAGTGTAATTTGTGTCTTTATTTATAGGATGTGTTACGTAAATACTGTAGATTGGGGGTTAATTGAATAAAGTAGTGAATGGTATGATTGTGGGTGGAGCATAGGAAAATAAAAAGGGATGAGTTTTTGTAGGTGTGTGGGTTATAGAGTTGGAGATAAGTGTAGAGTTGGAGCTGAGTTAGAATAGTTAGTGGTTAAATTTGAGAGAGTGTGTGTTTGGATTTAAATAGAATGGTTGAATTTAGTGTTGAATGGAAGAACTTTATTTGTGTGATTGAGATCTTCTGTAAATAGTTTCTTTTTTTCCTGGGGTTATTTTTAGTAATTTTTGCACTGTAAATATTGTTCACCATCACTGCTGGTATTGGACTTGGTGAATAAATCATATCATCACTGAAGTCTCGTCGTCCGAGCCATTATTTCCCTGGTTGAAAACGAACCCGTAACAATGGATGGTTTAGTTTAAAAATTCGGAATAATTCAAGTTTTTTGTGTTATTTTACTGATAACTTTATTCATAGAACTGATGTACAGGTGAAAAAGAAGCCCAAAATTAAACTACTGGAAACAAATGACAACACAGGTCATTTATTCTATTTTTTAAACTTCATTTTGTTTTGTTTGTTTGTTGTTGGGTTTTTTGGCATTTTTTTCGTGAATATTTTCACTGACACATTTCCAGCAATGTTCATTACTGTGTGTTGTCCCTGTTAAACAAATAAATAAATCTATTGCACCAGATCCTGTAAATATATCAGATTACACAGTGAGCCTTAACTTTACCACCGCAGTAAAGGCAGCACTATTATCCAAATATATTACAAAAGCAACAGTAGTTTGGAAGGTAAGGTTAGTATCTGGTCTACAATCGATCTTCACTGAATTGTTCTCTAGAAACATTTATGCTGCCTTCAGGTGTTCTGGGACTGATGGTAAATACGCCCGCTCACATTGTACGTTCCACTGGAGAATAGTCAAAGAGTTTGAGCTGCCGAAATGAAAAATAAGTATTTTCAACACAGTAAAGGCCAATGAGGGACTCACAGTCAGTGATCAAAAATGGTTTTAGTAACATTCTCCTCCTGTCAGTGGATTCATAAAATACATAATCTATATACAATATTATAAATACTAGTTCAGAGCCTGTAGAAAATGTCCGATTGTTTACTACTACTGTGTTGTGAAAGTGGGTGAAATGAGTTAAAAGAAAGATTCTAATAATTAGTTGGCTCTGTTTTGGAAGTGTGTACTAGAATCTGTGAGTATGATGATGCTAATGCTAATGCTAATGGTGTCAGTTGTTACTGCTGGTGGAATTAGTCAAACGCAGTTTCAGGTGGAGCAGACAGTCTACCACTGTAGTGGTTTGTGTCATGCTAACGCAGGACACACCAGTCAACACCCAGTAGGATATATTATTATTATTATTATTATTATGATGATTATTATTATTATTATTACGGCTGTGAAGTGAAGCCACCAGTCGCTCTTCCAACACTCACATGTCACTGTCAACTTTCAAACTTCAGAAAAGCAGGAACAACTGATCCATTTAATTGCAGTAAATTTCTTAATCAGATAAATCATGATGATGGATTTATCTGCGGGGAGGCACGACGGTGCAGTAGTTAACACTGGTGCCTCACAGACAGAAGGTTGCTGGTTCTATTCCCACACCAGACCTTTCTGTGTGGAGTTTCCATGTTCTCATGTCTGTGTGGGTTTTCTCTAGGTTCTCCAGTTTCTTCCCACCATCCAAACACATGCACTGATAGGTTAACCAGTTAACTAGTTAACTGGTTAATTTGTTAATTGGTTAATCTAAACCATAGGTGTGAATGTGACAGTGATTGTTTGTCTATATATGTTCAGCCCTGAGATGAACTGGAGACTCATACAGGGTGACCTCCGACCTCGCTTCACCCATTGTAGCTGGGTTAGACCCCAGTGACCCCTGTGACCCTAGTGAGGACAAAGCGGGTTCAGACAACGAGACGATTAATCTGCATTTTGTTAGATGTTGTTTTTACAGAATGAAAGTCCAGCAGACTGGCTCATAAATTGTTGGCTCTTTAACAGACTCCGCCCCTTCCTTCATCCCTGAAATGGGATTGGTTCTCTTTTGTTTGACAGCAGAAGGTTTTGGGGTTCTCAGACCTCAGGCTGAGTTTAGACGTGGACCAGAACAAAGCTCCTCAGCAGTCCCACATGAACAGATAAGGGGTCATTTAGGACTAACAAACAGGATCAGACATGAAGACCGTCCCAGATAAAAAACTTTACTTCAGACACTTTCTTGGCTTCAGTGCTTAGATTTTAAAATTCTGCTGAAAAATGTTGGAGCCAAAATTGAAAGGGAAATTTCCTTCCATGTCTCTGGTTAAACCCTTTATTGACCAAGTGACTATTTTTGGTCATTTCACCATACATTCCAACATTTCTCCTAAAGCTCCAGGGAGCAGATGGTCCTTTATGTAACCTGTCCTCAACCTGTCCAAACACCTCAAGGCCAGGCCATAGGAATTTAGTCTCTTAATTTTCAACAACAACAGACTTGAGGACTCTCTCACACACACACACACACACACACACACACACACACACAGAAAATCACTGAAACAGTCCCAGTGTTTGTTATGTATGTGTCTTGTGTTACTGTACTGGAAGAAGTGTAGCACCACCAGAACTACTGTCACTTGATGCCTGTATCTGTCCGTCCGTCTCTCCGTCCGTCTGTCTGTCCGCCTGTCGGTCCGTCCGTCTCTCCATCCGTCTGTCTGTCCGTCCGTCTGTCTGTCTGTCTGTCCACCCGTCTGTCCGCCTGTCTGTCCGTCCGCCTGTCTCTCCGTCCGTCTGTCTGTCCGCCTGTCTGTCCGTCCGTCTGTCCGCCTGTCTGTCCGTCCGTCTCTCCGTCCGTCTCTCCGTCCGTCTGTCTGTCCGTCTGTCTGTCTCTCCGTCCGTCTGTCTCTCCGTCCGTCTGTCTCTCCGTCCGTCTGTCTCTCCGTCCGTCTGTCTCTCCGTCCGTCTGTCTCTCCGTCCGTCTGTCTCTCCGTCCGTCTGTCTCTCCGTCTGTCCGTCCGTCTCTCCGTCCGTCTGTCTGTCTGTCTGTCCGTCTGTCCATCTGTCCGTCCTCCATTTGTCTAGCTGCGTGTCCATTACAATTTTTTGCAAAACAATAGCAATATTCCTAAAATGTCAACAAAGTAAACATGCACTTTGAACACGTTTCCATTGACGGTTGTTCTAGGCAGGAGCGTTGTGACTCGTGAAATATCATCCTGTGAGATTTCACTGCTGGAAGAAGAACCTTCCATGTCTTGATATGATGCTGCATTTCTTTGCTGTTTTTCTCCTGAATTATTTCCAGAAAAGTCTCCGTCTCCTCCTCTGTCCATGTGTATTGCATCGTTTTCACTCCGAGAGAAGTGATCATGTGACCATGTTGTCTTGGGCAGGGGCGTCACAGCCATTTAAAATGTGGGGGTGTTCTAGGTTGTGGCACATGAGCAAAATATTCTGAATCTATCATCGGATTATCTATTAATGGTTACATTTTTACATTAAAAAAGTAATATGTGTCCAAAAAAAAACAACAAAAATGTGTTTTTCCTCAATTAAACATTTATTCAATTCATTAGTAAAAATTCTGAGATAAAAAGTAAAAATTCAGAAATAAAAAATCTAAATAATTAGATAAAAAGTAAAAATTATGAGATAAAAAACTGATAGAAATGTAGATTTAAAAAATCAGACACTGATTTTACAGACACTGTTCCTCTTTTTTCTTACAAAAATGTTTAGCCCATGTCAGGGGGAACATCAGTGAAAACAGTTCTACAACCACTGTCACAGAACAAGACATAGTTTAGTTAACTTAGTTTAACAATGTTAACATTTGTCATTATTTACTGGTTGACTGCTGTTTATATTTTGGCCAGTGAACTGAGGTGCGCTTCATTTACATATGCTGTTGTGCCGCCCGGGCGGGTAAACAGTTTAAACTATAGATATTATAACAGCCCTGAAATGTTATTGATGTTTGTTTGATGTGATTGTAACGACAGTAACTGTTTATTCTGAAATAAAAAGTAGGTGAGACCAACTCTGTCTTTTTCCTGGATCCAGTAACGATATAATATATAAACTCTGGGAAAAGTGGAGGCGATGAAATCATCTGGGTGGACAAGTGGAGGTGTCGCAACACCCCCATCCCCCACAGGTGTGACGCCGATGGTCCTGGGACGTATAATTGTTGAAAAAAGTGTTTCCATTGCATTTTTACGAATACCGAATATCAGCTTGAGTTTAACCTGAGTGGCTGAAGCAGCGCGTCAGTGAAGATGACGGACAGTTCTTCATTTAATCACATGCAAGGATTTTAGATAAGGCCCGTCCTTTCAAAATGGATCGGTTGTGGAAGGTCCCAGATGGTGGTATGATACCAGATGACTAATGTCCCATTATTGACCCCCCCCCAATCCAACAAAGGCAAAGTCGATAAGCAGAATCGTTACACAGGCAAACGATTCTAAGGAACTGAACTTTAAGGAACCAGTTCTGTAAGAGAACCGGTTCTAGATTCCCATCCCTAGCTGTAACAGTACCAGGGTACCGTCCAAATGGTGGATTCTGCTTAAATGTTGGCGTCGTTTGCCACTCTGTGTCGGGCTCAAGGCAGATGCTGCAGTCCCATTGTACAGAGCAGATGACAAGATAAAGAAAAAAAAAAGAATGAAAGCTACAGGAAGTGATGTCACCAGTGATAAGAAATAACAAGGACACCATCAGACACCAAACTCCATAATTTGTGTCTTCATCTTTAGAAATGACTTTCTTCCTTTTTGTCCCTGCTCTCCTTCCATAGCGTCTCTTATCTTACAGCAATAATTAAACCCACAAGGGAGTATTTTATGATGGACATATAAACCTATTTAAAATGGAATTAAAGATCTTATCACAGAAAGTGAAATAATGAAATGCTTTGGGGAATTACAATCACTGGGCTCCTCGCTCTGCTTTTACTCTGTTTGAATTAAAAAAGGAAACAGGCCCTCCACGCTGAAGATTACACAGACCATTTGACTTGTTGCTCTCTGGAACTTTGGTGTGTTATGACCAGGGTGATGACAGATGAATGACTAATCATCGCTGTGTTTGTTTATGCAGAAGGAAAAAGCGTGAAACAAGATAGAACCAGTTCTTCTGTTAGGATGTAAATGATGGTAACCATAGGGGGGAAGTACCTGAGTAAAAGTACTTTGTTACTGTACTTAAGTAGATTCTGTACTTTACCTGAGTATTTATTTTTCTGCCAACGTTTTACTTTTACTCCCAACATTTTTATACAAAAATCTGTACGTTTTTAAACTGATTAGTTACATTCTCAGAATAGATTCACAAACTAAACAGATGTGACAGTATGAAAAAAGGGGGAGGGGAAATCAGTGATAGAGAAAAAATACTTTCTATATCATACATACATACATATATACATATATATATATATATATATATATATATATATATACATATATATATATATATATACATATATATATATATATATACATATATACATATATACATATATATATATATATATATATATACATATATATATATATATACATATATACATATATATACATATATACATATATATATATATATATATATATATATATATATATACATATATATATATATATACATTTTAATTTTAATTTTAATCATTTTAATTTAGACTTTTTCTCATAATTATACATTTCTTATCTTATATTTATAATAATATATAATTTTGACTTCATCTCAATTGCACATATTTTTATCCCATATTTATTACTTTTTTATGTCAAATGTGTCATTTTATCTTAGAATTTCAACTTGTTCACATAATTAGACATTTCTTTTTAACTTTTTGTCTCAATTGTGACCCCCCCCATCCATCTTTTCCAAAATGTCCTGCCAGTAACCACAAAACTGCGCACTATGACCTGATCCTTTATTTTTGCATACTTTTGAAAATTGTATGATTTTCCTGGTTGAATAAATATTGTTTCATTGCTGGCAAACAAATTCTTACTTTATTACAATTGAGAAGTTGCACTTTTTTTTTTCACTTTTACAACTTGAATCAGTACTTCTACTTTTACCAGAGTATTTTTTCACACAAGTAGCTGGACTTCTACTTAAGTATTTTTAAAACCTCTGATGGCAACACTTTACATTATGGATCACTAATAAGATGGTAATTCTGATATAATTTCATGGTAATGATGCCTTTGTAACAGAAAGAAATTCAAGTATCCAGTAACATAAATACAATACAATAACATTCTGTACTGCAGTAGAAGTACAGCTACTTGTGTGAAAAAATACTTTGGTAAAAGTAGAAGTACTGATCCTTTTAATGAAGTAAAAGTAAAAAAGTACAACTTCTTAATTGTAATAAAGTACAAAACTTAAAACTATATAGTTTGCCCTGGATTAAATAATAGTTATTTAACCAGGAAAAAATGTCTGAAAAGTGAGTTAGTGTCAAGAAAATGCATTTGAACAGGTCAAAGTTTAGTAGGTATATATGAACAGGGAGTTTAAGAAAAATGGGGGGGGGGGGGGTCACAATGATGCTCATGCTGTGGATTTTCCCAGAAATTACTTCCTTGTTTTTCAAGTAATTAAACAAAAACAAGTCAATCCTGGACTCATCATTTCAGTACCTACACACTCATTTCAAATAATTACAATTGTATTATACTTGAAATTAAATCTGTTTGCATCCCTATTACCTGGAAACTGCATGGAAATTAGTTGATATAAGTGGTTACAAAGGCATTATTATCATTGCATTAGAAACTGGAAACTTTATAGTCTATTCTAATAATATTTATAAGTTTTTCTGACAGTTTTTTTTTTGGGAGCTCAAATTGTGGTTTAATTAGCACCATAATAAATTCAGCATGAAAGAAAAAGAGAAATAAAATAAGATATAAAAGGAAAGAGGGAAAAAAACCCATAAAATTCATGCTTCAATGATAAGATGGTATAGTCTTTTACAGAAAAAAAAAAGATATGAGATGTGTACAAGTGTGAAAATATAAAGTGTTACCAAAACCATCCTTACAGTCTCAAAGGTTGAGAACTTTTTTTTGCTAAATGTTCTAAATCCAGAGAATAATTTTGGTAATCGCTCACTGTGATCTGTTCATTTAGAAGATGGATAAATCAGAGCATAAAGCCCAGAACATCCTGAGCTGAACAGCTCTCATTTATACACAGAACATTATCAGGTCTATTACACCCACTGGGTTAGTGTAACCTCACATGGAGCTCTGTTCTGTTCTAGCACTAATGACACTGCAAGTTCCTCTCAAATGCACAATAATGCAGTAGTGGTGGTGGTGGGTGTTGCACAGAGATAACCAGTATCTCATTAACAGGCCACATTCAGCTCTCCACCTCCTCTAGTGAAAGCTCAAAAGTAAGGGAGAGTCACGTTTGTTGCAGTGAATCCACGCAGGCATTAAAGTCTGAAATAGGATTAAATCCAGCTAATGAGTCCAGGTGACCTTTGGCTTCAGTCTGAAAAAAAAAGGCAGAACTTGCAACTTAAGCAAGTTCTTTATGAACTTTATCAAACTATTTATTAAACACATTAAATGTTTGAAATGACACTTATTTGTGTTTATAGGAAATGGTGAAAGCGTCTAAACCAGGAGTCTCAAACTCATTGTCTTTGATTTGATCTGCAGTCGAACAAACCGGTAAAATAAAAACATAACATATAATGAGACACACCCCCCCCCCCCCAAATTATGAAAATACTTAGTTTTATAAAGCAGGGGTTCTCAAACTTTTTTGGCCCAGGTCCCCCTTGGAGGGGTGAAATTTTTCCATGTCCCCCCTCATCCTCTCGATACACTGTAGATTTTGCAGTGTTAATTTGGAGACAATGGGACCAAATACACTCTAGAAGAAGTTAGATAAACTCTCTAAGTGTTGATTTAACACTGCAAAATTTACTGTGTACTGAAAATGATAAAAAACCACTTCAACAATGATTATTATGAAACAATGATAACCTTTTTTAATAGTGCTTTTGTGCAAACCAGCCACATTTTCAGGTATTATAATATAAATGAACACTTCAGAAACAACAATTTTAAATAATTTTAAAATAATAAACGGAACAAAAGACACACAAAACCGTGTGTGTGTGTGTGTGTGTGTGTGTGTGACAGACAGACAGACAGACAGACAGACAGACAGACAGACAGACAGACAGAGACTTAATGAGAGGGATGATCTTGTCAAACTCAATATAACTATCAATGTACTTTCTCTTTTTAGGGTTAGGGCGTTTGTTTTTGTCATTGTCATTTTCATTGTCATTTCTTTTACCACTTCTTGAGGAACTTGGCGGACACAAAAATCGATCCATGTTCGCTGCAGGGTGGCTAAAAATAGCCTGTGACTCGCTCCGTCTCAATTTAGTCAAGCTGGCGTCAAACAGCGCTGTTACTTCCGCCCGCTCGCTACAAAATAAAACTTCCGCATTTCAAAATAAAACAGCAAAAAAAAAAAAAAACGTGAATAATTTCGCGTACCCCCTGGACATGCGCCACATCCCCCTAGGGGTCCGCAGACCCCAGTTTGAGAACCGTGGTTATAAAGTATCCAAATGTAAAATATGTGAATAACCTGACTTCTGAATTCCAGATCACTTTGAAATGTGTTCTCCATTTCATTCCAGTTCTCCTCCAGGTTTCTTCCTTTTCCCCACTGGGTTCTGGAGGTTTTTCTTGCAAAGAAAGAGGGTCTAAGGACAGGGGATGCTTGGGACTTCATCTATTTCTGCGGTTGAGTGTGTGTTTTTTTTTTGTAAAGCCCTGTGAGGCGACGTTGTGATTTGGAGCTCTATAAATAAAATGTAATTTAATTTAATTTACTGTTCCTTCGTCATCTTCTCCCACTTTATCCGGGTCCGGGTCATGGGGGCATCAGCCTCAGCAAAGCAGCCCAGACTTACCTCACCCCAGCTACCTCAGCCAACTCCTCCCGGGGAATCCCGAGGCGTTCCCAGGCCAGCCGAGAGATGTAACCCATCCAGCATGTCCTGGGTCAGTCCCAGATGGACACGCCCACAACACCTCCCCCTTTTATATTGAATTTACCACAAGATCAAAGCTATCCCGAAAGTTTCCTCAAAATCTGTCCATAACATTTTTGAGTTATGTTGTACACAGACGGACAGACAGACAGAAGACCAAGCAGAGTGTGATAACTTCGTGAATTATATAAAATCTGCGATGTTGTCCAATCATGAAAACTTCATTATTAGTCATTACCTGAGTTCTGAGGAAAACTGACAGTTGAATTAAATCAGGCCTGAAAACATTATTGTTCATCGAAATTATTCCTTGTATCATTATGTCTCTTATTTTAATTGTCTTTTAATGCGTTTTTATCATTTTAATTTTCTTATACGTTTTATGTAAAGCACCTTGAATCGTCCTGTATGTGTGTAATGTGACATACATATATGTGCCTTACCATGTTAAATCACTAATATATCATTATCACTTTCCCAGATGGAGACCACATGTTGAAAACGACAAACCTCTGCTGTGACCTTGATGTGAAAATTCAATATGGCGTCAGACCGGAAGTCATGAGTGGATTCGGCTGAAATTTGTTCCATTTCATCCGTGTGTCTTTCTTGTTCTACACACCAAATTTCAGAACAATCTGTCAAGAACTGGTGATGCTAGAGTGGGAACAGCAGACATGTGTACGCACACACAAACTTCGCAAATCTCCGATTAGCGAAGTTAACAGATAAACGTCGGTAAAAACATAACCTAAATATTTTCAGAATTTGTTTGTTTTTCGACTAAAAAACAAACAATTGGAAGTTTTCATCCTTTATAGACAGAAAAAACTGAGCATATAGTCATTTATTTTTCGGTTAATATGCTCTTCAGTCCAGGGGCCACATCGGAATGTTTGGTCGGCCACATTTGGCCCCCCGGACCAAATGTTTGCAATCCCCTGGTCTACACAGAAGGGTGCACATACCTGTGGTGGCGTCGTGCACGTCTGCCTTCTTCCCTCACCCCGTCTTATCCCTCATAGAACTAATTTGCGATGTCTCTGGGCTTCACATTTCCCCAACATTAACTGCACGATTAAAAACTCATTTCAGCTGTAATTCCAGAGTTAAGCACCTTTTTTGCTCCCGTGTTAGACTCCCATAATCCTCCCTGTGACGTATGCCTCCGCTTTTCAGAAGCCATTCCAACCTGCCGCTTCACCAAATGTTTTAATTAAAGGAAGAAAAAGGGTGCAGAAGTAATAAAGACATCTCTAACTACGCTGGAGAAACGTCCTCTTTCAAAGCAATTTATGAAATAAAGCCAAAAGAAAGACCGTTTGATTTCCACTTGGGTACCGACGGACCATTCTGAGATGAAGACAGAAGTGCAGCTGGTGTTCACCTCAGTGGAGGAGGCCTTCACACCATTAGGGACATTCAAGAATGGGCTGCACTCTTGCACTCTTGCACTCTTGCACTGAAACATCAAATATTGATGGAAGCAGGTCTTTACTGGTGTTATGTTAAACACTTTTCCAACACTTGATGCTTTTTTTAAATTATTTTAACAATTTCAATATATTGGGTGGATTGATTTTGATCAATAAAATTTATTATTTGGCTGAACTTGTACAATTATAATCCGTGTATAATTCATTCATTCATTTTTCAAAATAAAACCAAAAATAAGACAACGAAAAATAATAACTAATTTCTTCATTATTTGTTTCCAAAACCAAAATGAAAAAACGAATAACGATCCGCTTTTTCATTTTTCATGTTTATGTTTAAATGAATAATGGAGAAAATATTGGATAACGACGTTTCCCATTTTATCCTATTTTGACCTGAAGCCAGTTGACCGTGACCCGCAGTGACAAAGATAGAAACCTATGTCTTATTTTGGGAAACTAAGAGGGTCACCCTAAGACCTGAAGATATGACCATGGAGAAAATGAGGGTCATATTCCAGGTTTGTTCTTTTTATAATAACAAACTAAAAATATTTATATGACCAGTGTATATGAATATCTTGTCTATGTGTACAGCTTGTACTTACCTTATGTATTGATGACAGGATAACAGTTTCCAGTTCTGCATCTGACATATGTGACCCACCACCAGTAAACCAGTCATAAGTGTGTGTAAATCCAAACAGAGTTATGTGTGTATCTTGGTAGAGTGGAAACTAAGGTTTAAGATGGTGAAAAAATGATGTTTCTATCACAAGTAGAACCAAAGTTATGGTCATTTTAATATCCACATTTGGACATATTTTACAATTTGCATATTTTTAGATATTGTCCGTTAAAGTTTTGGACTGTTTTGGGGTAGGAAGTCCTTAGCAACGCATAATAATTTGTATCCGATTGACACAAATTGTTGACAGATGTTAAAGGACACTCTGATGGACATGTCACAGAAGTTTTATATATTATAATAATAGGACAGAAGTGTGACGTATTATAATCATTTGGCTTACACCATTGGACAGAACATTCAATATAAGCTTTTACCTCGTACCAAACACTTGGGTGTTTACCCACGGAACGGAGATCGTTTTGTTCGGCGAAAAGAGGTGGAAGTCGTCTTTGTCTTTGCTCAGCAATACCTGAACTTTTGTCACCGCTTAAATAATTGACTCAATAAACACCTTTATTGATTGGATTTCAATGTAATGACCACAGGAAGTGAACATAGAGGTGTTAAGGTACCGTTTTTTGATAAGGTGTAAACACTAATAACAAATCACCTTCCAGCCTAAATTTGGCTGTAGCTCTGAACGGCTCAGCGCGACTTATGCCTGGTTTCGTGGTGGCGGGTCACATATGTCTTTTACACCTGAGTTGTTGTTGAACACAGAATTCTCACCGACATTTTCCGAGGATCTCTGAAAACCAAACTGTCGGAGCGTGTTAGAAATCTTTCTATCGCCAAACAGCTGTTCAATCATCTTCAAGTCTGGTAGACATGTTTCTTTCGCTTGTTAAGATTCATTTCTGGTTTATTAAACTTGCTTCAGGTCAAAATTGGATAAAACAGGAAACGTTTTTCCATTATTCGTTCAAAAACGAAAAATTAAAAAAAAAAAACATATCATTTTGGTTTTGGAAACAAATAATGAAGAAACAAGTTCTTTTTTTCGTCGTCTTATTTTTGGTTTTGTTTTGAAAAAGGAATGAACGAATCAAACATGGATTAATAATGTTAATGAAGACTCAGGGGTCGTTTACACGAGGACGATTGTAGCTAAAAATACCAACATATTTTATTGGAAGTCACTTTTGTTTACACAGCACCATTGGGTTGTGCAACAGTAACAATTACGACTTAAAATAATAGAATACAATTTGCTCCGTTGTATTGAGTCATGTTGGAAGAGCAGCTGGGGGCATATCCCAGCATGCATTGGTACAAACTAGTGTGTTTTACAGTGTTCTGAGTAAGACTGGGCGATTTATCGAGATTTACTTTTCGAGTACAAAAAAAAAAAAATAATTGTTGAACACGTTGATTGATGTTTTGATGATTTTGTGTGCTGGAAATAAATTGGAATTGAGTTTTTCATCACATGTTTCAAAATGTGATGAATGTCATGTGCAAAATGTTTCAAAAACTCAAAGTGTTGAGGAGACATTTTACTTGGATTTGATGCATAAACTTCACATTCGATAATTTGAACCCATATAAGGTAGAAATACTGCTGTGGAGCTTCCCACTGGTTTTGTGCTGGAGGGTCACATATTTTATTCAAAATATGGAGTAAAATCTACTCAACCAAAATAATAGATAGATTTATCACTTGCACTATCAATAGCACCTACCTCATTGCACTACTGTACATACAGTTAATTATATCATAATCACTGTAATAATACATTATATCATTGTCAATAACCTGTCTATAGTCTGTACATACCTTCCTCAAAAATCTATAATATTATAGTTCCTCATACTGTAACATAGTCATAGCCTGTTATAGTTTGTACATACCTGCATCCATAGTTATTTATATCATCTCATTTTAGCACCTCCTACATATACTGTGTATATTTACAATGTCTATATTATTTATTCACTGCTATGCACTTCTGGTTGGATGCTAACTTCTGGTTGGATGCTAACTTCTGGTTGGATGCTAACTGCATTTCGTTGCTCTGTACTTGTGACATGTGCAATAACAATAAAGTTGAATCTAATCTAATAAGTGCAAATGGTTACGTCCATGTTATTATGAAGTCAGTTGTATAGGTTTGTTTTTACAGTGCACCCTCCTCCAGCCCACAGCCTCAGCAGACACAACTGTCAATACTTTCGACTTCTTTCACCATCTGATCTGTTGTTTATTGTCAGGTCTGGAACCTGGCCTCTGTTGTACGTCTGCACCTGAACATTCATTCAAGTCTGTTAATGGTGTGAAGTGGATCACATCATCACACGAGTCTGAGACACTGTGACGGTGACCTTGGAGGAACTGGATCAAATGTCCCCTCCATGTAGAGGTAGAAGTGTGTGTGTGCGTGTGCGTGTGCGTGTCCGTCCGTCCGTCCGTCCGTCCGTCCGTCCGTCCGTGTGTGTGTGTGTGTGTGTGTGTGTGTGTGTGTGTGTGTGTGTGTATGTGTGTCTGTGTGTGTGTATGTCTGTGTGTGTCTGTGTGTGTGTGTGTCTGTGTGTGTGTGTGTCTGTGTGTGTGTGTGTGTGTGTGTGTGTGTGTGTGTGTCTGTGTGTGTCTGTGTGTGTGTGTGTCTGTGTGTGTGTGTGTCTGTGTGTGTGTGTGTCTGTGTGTGTGTGTGTGTGTGTCTGTGTGTGTCTGTGTGTCTGTGTGTGTCTGTGTGTGTGTGTGTCTGTGTGTGTGTGTGTGTGTCTGTGTGTGTGTGTGTGTGTGTGTGTGTGTGTGTCTGTGTGTCTGTGTGTGTGTGTGTGTGTCTGTGTGTGTGTGTGTGTGTGTGTGTGTGTGTGTGTGTCTGTGTGTGTGTGTGTGTGTGTGTGTGTGTGTGTGTGTGTGTGTGTCTGTGTGTGTGTGTGTGTGTTTGCGTGTGTGTGTTTGCCTCTACCAGATGGGGTCGAGGGAAGGTTAGATAATCGCAGCCAATGCAGAGGGTATTCTGACATCATGCTGCTGCTCCATTATTTACAGATATTTATCCTTGGGGTCAGAGCTCAGATGTCAGTAACATTGATCCTCCTATAGACTCTATACCTGACTTTTCAAACATGGAAAATATACTATGGACCTGTTCACACTATGTATCCAACTAGACAACAGAGGTGGAAAAAAACTGAGTAGAAGTACTTCCTTTACTGTACTTATTTATATAAATATATGTACTTTATACTCTTTACATTTATATAAATATATGTACTTTATACTCTTTACATTTATATAAATATATGTACTTTATACTCTTTACATTTATATAAATATATGTACTTTATACTCTTTACATTTATATAAATATATGTACTTTATACTCTTTACATTTATATAAATATATGTACTTTATACTCTTTACATTTATATAAATATATGTACTTTATACACTTTACATTTATATAAATATCTGTACTTTATACTCTTTACATTTATATAAATATATGTACTTTATACTCTTTACATTTATATAAATATATGTACTTTATACTCTTTACATTTATATAAATATATGTACTTTATACTCTTTACATTTATATAAATATATGTACTTTATACTCTTTACATTCTCAGAATAGACTCATTACTTTTTCAAACTAAACAAATGTAACAATATGAAAAATAATTCAGAAATCAGAAAATCTGACTTAATGTATGATAATTCTGACTTTTCATCTCAGAATTTGGACTTTTTCCTTCCCTTGAACTGTCAATTGGGTATTTTTTACTCTTACCCACAAAAATGATCAAATACCTTTTTTTAAAAAAAAAAAAAGAGAGAGACAATTAATCCAAAGCAAACCAGTGATTAATCCAATTAAAAACATGAATGATTTGACAGCTGTAGTAAAAAACACACCGTCCATGTATGCAGCACATGCACGAACCCAGACATTACCATAATCTACCATCTACTGCAGCTTCAGAACACAAACAATACCAGCTTTATGTTCAACTAAACAGGCCTTAGTTAACACTTAGGGGGTCAACTGAGACTAGTTTTGTATATTTGAGTAAATATTAGGGAAGTCAAAATTAACTGATTAAAACATTTTTACACAGTTAAATGGAACACTTTTTTGTTGAAAGTGTTGAAGGTGTGAAAACTAAACTAAATAAATAGCGCATTCATATTTTATCAAAAAAAATTCTGAACAATCTTTGTATTTTTCAAGACAGACAAACACTTTATTGATCCAGAGGGAAATTCAAGATTCCAGTAGGATTACACACTAAAAAAACCCTGCAAAGCACAATAAATACAGACTTTTCCCAGGGTTTTTTTTGGTTAATTTTAGTAGATATTGGCATGTTTAGCTTTTTTTTCCTTCAATTTTTTTTGTATTTTGTGGGACATTTGAGTAAATAAAAAAAAATCCTCACAATCAAATATTTGGATTAAGATTAATTGACATTTTATCCAAAGAAAATGTATGATTAATGCAATTAAAAGTTTAAATAATATGACAGCCCTAGTAAAAACACACTGGTACATGTATCTCCTACAGCTTCAGGTCCAAACATAATTACATCGACCATAAAATGACCTTGGATTCAACTTTGTTTCAGCCACTTGACTGTTCTATTCCATCTGGTCCAAGTATGTTTCAGTGACAAGAGGAAATTCTATACATGTCACTTTTCCTGCTTTAATAGAAAAAAAACAACAAGTGCCGGTTTGAAGCCTGAAGTTAAAACAGCTAATCTGTTAAAGTGTGCTGTTATTCACACATGATGTTTTTCTGAACTACTCTCCGTTGACTCACGCTAACCTCCATCACACCCACGTACCTCCAACAGTCTGTTCGCTGCATTTACCTCCTCATCTACTGCAGGAAATGAGACAGAGCCTGAAGAGAAAGTGCTGAGATCCTCTTAAAACCCACCAAAACTCAGGTTCTTTACATTAAATATGAAAACCTTCTCCTCTGATGCTGTTAAGAGCATTCAATCCAAGACCCTGAAAGGTAAATTCTTCCAGTCACATGATACTTGGAACATGTTTTAGTCAATCATCATTAGTGCTATTGATCACCTGAAATCCACATTAATAACAGCTAGTGTACTGTAGGTTTGTCACCATCATTGGTCTGTATTTATAACAATAATAATAATACCAGTTCATGTTTACCATAGTAACACAACTATGAATGTACATTCTTCCTGTTCACTCAAAATATGAGTGAACATATAGGAGGTCAGCCAATGACTGTTAGTCACATGGTGTGATAAGATCAGAGATTAAACTAGTATTCAGAGAATGTATAATCCTGCCCCTATTTTGTGCCAATGTCAAATTTCTGTGACAATCTGTTGCTGAATTAGAGCCAATAATGTGATTTTGACCTTTCTGCTGCATGTGACCTTGACCTTTGACCCTTTGCAGTATTATTTGGTTATATATATATATATATATATATATATATATATATATATATATATATATATATATATATATATATATATATATATATATGCGTCAGTGTGTGTAATATTATGATAATATATCCAGTATTGATTAGGTTATAGCATGATATGTCTATGTTTGACACAAACAAACAGTGTCACACAAGTTAATTTTTTTGATCTGAAAAACTATTGGTTGTAGGTGCTAACACCAGGTATGAGAATTTTATAAATCTTCGTTCCGCATCGTACCAATCTGAAAGTTCTGTGACCCTCCGCTCTTTTAGTTATAACTGATAATGTGATTTTGACCTTTTAGTTAATTGTGACCTTTACCTTTGACCTTTACTCAAATGGATCATTGCATCTGATGTGCATTAGCTATATGTATATGCATGTGTAATTTCATGGTGATATCTACAAGTATTCATTGAGTTATAGCATGATATGTCTCTGTGGACACACACACACACACACATACACACACACACACACACACACGCTCTGATTATAATAATCTCACCCAACCAATGTTGAGTGAGAGTAAGAAGTACTGGGTAATTGGGTAAAATATACTCGAGTAAAAGTACAAAATTACTTCATTTAAAATCTAACCTGAGTACAAGTTACTTTGTTACTTTCATTTATGCAAAAAAAAGGCTGAGTCATGAATAAAGTTGAGCACAAATGTGTGTGTGTGTGTGTGTGTGTGTGTGTAAATGACAAGAGTTTGCAAATATTTATTTCATGTCCGACTACAACCAAAGACGCATGTATGTCCCAAATATCACTGATGGACGGGTCGATGTATAAACGACCCACAACTGACTACTTTTTTAACCAAGAAATTTATTTGAAAAGGACAGACCGGACCCGCTTCTTGACCCGCATTTTTAAATGCGGGTCAAGAAGCGGGTGATGTTCAAATCTTTTTGAACATCACATGTCCTTACTCACATACCTGAACATCACATGACCTTTGACCTTACTCACATACCTGAACATCACATGACCTTTGACCTTACTCACATACCTGAACATCACATGACCTTTGACCTTACTCACATACCTGAACATCACATGACCTTTGACCTTACTCACATACCTGAACATCATATGACCTTTGACCTTACTCACATACCTGCATTTATTTCTGTGTTAAAATCCAACGCCATCTAAACCAGGGGTCGACAACCTGTAACACCCAAAAAGACATTTGACCCCAGTTTCCATGTAAACAAAAACACTGCGAGACGCTCGTTATCTTTAAAAATCTCAGCCAATGTGTCCCAAACCTTCCTTTTTTTTGTTTGGATGTTTCCGGAGCTTCCACTCTCCCAACTTTATTTCCTCTCTTACCGTAGGATACTGACCACGATGGACGACACCTTCACGAAAATTCAGTTAATAAAGTGTATTTACCAGGTTGTTTTAATGTTTATTTCAAATGACACGACCGACTCCAACAGAAATATCATTCAAAATATTTTTCAATGATCCTCAACTGCGGGTGACAGCGGGCACCCACTCACTTCGGGTCGACCCACATATCACTGCCAAATATGCACAGATACTTTCCTCTGAATTACGTTTCATTTTGTCCCACAAATCCCTCCATACATGAACATAGTCTGTGTCTGTCTTTGTCTCTTTCTGTCTCAGTCTGTCTTTGTCTCAAAGACCGCTTGTAAAGGTTGGATTTATCATGTTGACATTTTGCTTCAGCCAATGTCTCCCTCTCTCTCTCTCTCTCGCTCTCTCTCCCTTCTCCCTCTCTCTCTCTCTCTCTCTCTCTCTCCCTCTCTCTCTCCCTCTCTCCCTCTTTCTCTCTCTCTCTCTCTCTCTCTCCCTTCTCCCTCTCTCTCTCCTGTTTTGTTTTTCCTACTGCACAAAGTGGCAGAACACAGATCTGCCCTTTTCGTCTGTCTTCTGCCTCTTCCTGGGTGTGAAGGCTGTGGATGTTTTGGTGGGAGATTACAGGATGCACACAGACGTAGCGTTCGCACACTCGGGCTGTTGACAGGCGTTCTCTCTCTGCTGGTGTGCCATGCATGGTGGAACACGCAGATGAAAGGTCAGGCCCATCAACATCCATCTCCCTCTCAAACAGCAGATACACCGGTCTAATCCAGTTGTACGAACAAACAACAAAGACACGAGAAAGGGAGAACTCCAGTGGATGCATCAATCTGGAAGCATTAGAGAAGGTTAAGCCCCTCCGTTTGTTCAGCAAGCACTCAATAACTGCGACACACTCGCAGCTAAAACACATGCAAATGAACAAAGGAAAAGGTTAGAGGGGGGGGGACTGCCCAGGAGAACCTGCAGCTGGGGCAGGTCTACAGAAGTGAAGAGCTGGTCTCACCAAACCTCTGACACTCACTAAAAGCCAGACCCAGGTTTAGACCAGGCTCATGATCCACATCAGTGATGCGTGGGCTGACCCAAAGTGAACGGGTGCCTGCGGTCACCCGCGGTCATCCACAATTGCAGGTCATTGAAAAATAGTGTTAATGATATTTGGGTTGGTCTGGGTTGTTAAGAGATAAACATTAAAATAACCTGGTAAATGATTGTCATTTAACTCATTGACTGTTCAGAATAAACAGCTCCACACTGACAGAGTTTTTGGCCATTTTCACTGAACTTTAAAGACCTAAAAATAAGTCTTCACAACACCTTGTATTACCTCGTTCACAGGTGTTCACAACTTTTAGTATGTACCAAACCAGCACACATGCACACACACACACAAACAGCAGTTTGTTGTTATAACACTCCCAGAGTGATGGTCTCTGATGGATTCTAGGAGATGTGGGGATGAATCTACCACCTCACCCTGATCAACTGCAGTCACTACACTCTTACTTACAGATCCACTACCAGACAAACTCTGTGCCGGTGTAAACTGGCACAGAGTTTGTAAAAAGTTTGTAAACTCCTGAACACTTTTTATCTCAGGGTACTGAACACTAGCGGGACACAATAGCTACCTCAGCCATTGCTGAAAAGGAGGAAAAGGATTCTATTCTATTCTATTCTAACTGCTTGGATTTTTTTGATCCGCATGATTTCATCTTCCGTTTCGACATTTTCTCTTTCACTTTCTAAACTCGCCAACTTCCGTTAATTTCCTCAAGGCACAAATCTATGGTTGTCTTTTATTGGAAAATACAGCTTCTGTGCAGACTGGGACAGAAACACATTGACCACAAGTTCGAAATTCACACGTTTCTGACTCTAGATTCGTGTATGACTTGGAAACTGCAGACGCTCTCCTAGATCCCGTTGCCTGATCACCCAGTTTGACCTTCGCCTGCTTGCTGGTAATCTATTTTTGGATTGTGTTTAACTGTGCTAGCTTTTTGGTGTTGATCGTGACCTGCCTAGTGGCCTTGCACCCCTAGTTGACGGTTCGATCCATCGCCATCTAGGATCAGCTGCCCGGCCGCAGATCAACCTTCATTTTCACTGTTTTTCAATAAACCGCTTCCCTCTAAATCAGGGGTGTCAAACTCATTTCAGTTCAGGGGCCACATTAAGCCAACTTTGATCTACAGAGGGCCAGACCACTGAAATAATAACATAATAATGTTAAAATAATGTCATCTCCAAATGTTCCTCTATGTTTTAGAGCAAAAAGACAAAAGTTATGTGATGAAAATGTTTACATCCTTTTAAAACAATGTGAATAACATGAACAAACTGAAATTTCTTAAGAAAACTATGTGCAGTTTTAACAATATTATGTCTCAATTTATCATTTACACATGTAAATTACAATTTACAGACCACAGTAGATCAAAAAAACATACATAAAACAGTTAATAACAGGCAGAATATTGGTAAATGTGCCCTTCAGAAATGTCAAAATGTTCATATTTGTTCAGGTTACTTATATTTTTGTGAAATGATCAGTTTAGTGTAAATACAATAAAATGACATGAACATTTTTACATTTACAAAGAGAAAGATTTGGAATTTGAAAATTTTACTGATTTGATCCACTTGAGATTAAATTGGTCTGTACGTGGAACCTGAACTAAAATGATTTTCATTTTCGCATTTGACAAATTCATCCCAGGGGCCAGACTGGACCCTTTTTAGGGCCGGATTTGGCCCCCAGGCCGTATGTTTGACACCTCTGCTCTAAATTGTTGGTTCAGAATCTTGCATCTGGGTCCATCTTGTCATATTCTGTTTCTGTGTGTGTCTGCTCTATGTTCTCCCTGTGTGTCACCTTTCACCTCTTTCTGTGTTCCCCTCTTGATGTGATTATGCGACTCACCTGATGGACCCAGGTGTGTCCATCAGGTGAGGAGCATATAAGCCCGCATTCTGGTCTGAACCGTTGCCAGATTATCATGACCAGTCCTCTGATTTTCCAGCATTCTGTATCTCCTGTAATTCCGTGTACCAGTCCCGTTTCTGTCCGACCTCCGTTTTCTGCCTGTTGTCCCTGTCTGTTTCTGAACCTGGTCCGGATCCTGATAAGCCTTTCGCCGCCTGCCCTGACCCTGGAACGAACACCGACCCTGATATCTGCTGCCTGCCCCGACCCCGGAACGAACCCCGACTACGAGCCTCGTCATCAGCCTCAACCGTGGACCAGAATCGGTCTGATTCCAGTCCCGCTCCTGGATCTGAGGAAGACCTTCGGGCCCGGCTTGGATAAGTACAGCCCAGCTCCAAGAGACTTTAACGAGGACCTGTCCTCACTTCTCTGTGTTGTTATTCTAACCTGTGTGAGAATAAAACATTGTTTGGACTTTTACGTACGTCTCCTGTTCTGCGCTTGGGTTTCCCGTGGTCCGTTACACATCTGTACTAAATCCCTGTTACATGCTGAGGTGGGGAGACATAAATTAACCTAGATAGGTACTAGTGATGCGCGGTTAGGGGGTTTTACAGAAATCCGCCCCACCCAAACCCAAGACGTGGCTAGGCCCGCCCCGCCCAACCCGCATGATGTCACGTATCGATAAACCCAACCCGCCCGTTATCAACCCGCAAGCTTAAATTTGTCTCTAAACTCACATAGTACATTCGCAGCATCTTTACCTTGTGCTTCTAATGTTAAAAGTCATGAAGCATAATTTTCCCTCCTTTCTAACGTCTCAATATGCACTCCAGCACATAAAATAGACTCCACCCACATCATCACTCTATAAAGCCAACACATACAACGTTTTCGTACAACCTTCGCATCGCCTGTTTTAATCTTCTCCCTGATCAAGTCCCACATTTTCACTCTTATCTCTGAGTGTTCAGGGAGATTTGGCGCTAATAACAAATAACAAAAAGGTGGGATAAAAAAGCATTCAAAACAGGAAGTGACGGGCTTGCACATGCACGAGCCGAGCACGCACACACACACGCGCACACACACACACACACCTCAGCGGGTATTGATCGTCCCTGACCCGCCCCACCCGCATCCGCAATATGTATTAATACTGCGACCCAGCCCGCCCGACTCACGGGTCGCCCGCGGATATCCGCTGGCCAGTGGGTAGCCCGTGCAACACTAATAGGTACCTAGTCAATAAAAACAAACGCACATGGTTTTATCTGTCAAAATAACTCTTTAGATTTAGATTCTTACATATGAAAATGACCTGGGTCTGAATTAAAAAAATACAGGTACAGGTCAAATGGAAGCAAAAGTCAGATTTAGCAACATTGACCTGCAGTCTGAATGTAGTCACGGCGATGTCCGAGGGCTGCAGCCGGAAGCTCAGACCAGAGGAGACGCAGTGAAGTCCAAGGACTGCAGTGGTGCCGCCACAGACACAGTCCTCCACTCATGACAAGTGACCTTGAAAATGAATTTCAGCCTCTCCTGGTATATCATTAAATGGTGCACAAACACACTACAGCCTTTTCCCCGAGCTCTGACTTTTATTACACTTTGGTTTCCTCAGTTTCAATTTTTGGCAGCTACAGTTATGTGCCCTTGATGTCATGAGAAATGTGCATTTCTACACAGGACCCATAGCCTCAGCTCTGCTGCGAGACAATGACTCATGAACAACGCTACCCAAGTGTGTGGATAAATGAACTTCTGGAATACTCCACAAAATGAAAGGAAAGGACAATGTGAAGTGATGCATTAAAGGGTTGTAAATAACTGGGATACAGAGACTGGTACTGGTGCTGTTCTTCACTCTTTCTAAATCATAGACCTACAAAATTCAAAAGAGTTTTAGTTCAATGGCTCAACAGTAGACTGACACACATGACTACAGCAACATTCAAACGGGATCAGCAAATGAGTTTAAAAGGTTCAAATCAGTTCGATCTGAACTAGCTGACTCTGCCACGGTTTGCAAAATAATACACAAAAGGTCACAGTACAGTCAGCAGACACGTCTACGTTAATCCAAATGACACAAACAGAGAGAGATACCATAGTTTCTGGAGTATAAGTTACCCCAGAGTATAAGGCTGAACCCCATTTCACCCTTTACTCCTTCCCCTCCACTTTCCTCAGTATGGCTGTAGGGGTAGGGGTGTTTCAATTAAAAAAAAAAAAAAAAAGGCAGAAGGGTACACTGAAAAAAAGTAGAACAGTGAATCAACTTAAAAGTTCTTCAACAGGTCACACATAAAAACATCTAGTTCAGTGAATCAAAATAAATGTAATTAAAATAACCCTAACCATGTGGAATTAAATTTGGTTCACTCAACTAGATTTTTTATGTGTGACCATAAAAAGTCAAAATTATGAGATAAGTCAAAATTGAAGAAGAATTTTTAAATTGATTCAATGTTTGACTTTTTCAGTGTAGGGGGAACGCAAAGAGCTTCAGCATCAGCTTCAGTATTAGCATCAGCTTTAGCATGAGCTTCAGTATTAGCATCAGCTTTAGCATGAGCTTCAGTATTAGCATCAGCTTTAACATCAGCTTCAGTATTAGCATCAGCTTTAGCATGAGCTTCAGTATTAGCATCAGCTTTAGCATGAGCTTCAGTATTAGCATCAGCTTTAACATCAGCTTCAGTATTAGCACCAGCTTTAGCATGAGCTTCAGTATTAGCATCAGCTTTAGCATGAGCTTTAGTATTAGCATCAGCTTTAACATCAGCTTCAGTATTAGCATCAGCTTTAGCATGAGCTTCAGTATTAGCATCAGCTTTAGCATGAGCTTCAGTATTAGCATCAGCTTTAGCATGAGCTTTACTCCTTCCCCTCCACTTTCCTCAGTATGGCTGTAGGGGTAGGAGTGTTTCAATTCACCTTAAGGCAGAAGAGTAAAAAAAAAAAAAAAAGGCAGAAGGGTACACTGAAAAAAAGTAGAACAGTGAATCAACTTAAAAGTTCTTCAATAGGTCACACATAAAAACATCTTTATATGTAGGAGGTGTAATAACTCATACGGTGCAATAATGCTGTGCAATAACTGAGTACTGTTTTACTGTACTCTCACTTTTTATCTTTATTTTATTCTTATTTTATTCTATTTTTATTTTATTTATTTCTGTACAAGCTGCTGGAAATCTAATTTCCCCAAGGATGCCATCCCAAAGGGATCAATAAAGTGTGTCTAAGTCTAAGTCTAAGTCTAATCTAGTTCAGTGAATCAAAATAAATGTAATTAAAATAACCCTAACCATGTGGAATTAAATTGGTTCGCTCAACTAGATTTTTTATGTGTGACCATAAAAAGTAAAAATTATGAGATAAGTCAAAATTGAAAAAGAATTTTTAAATTTATTCAATGTTTGACTTTTTCAGTGTAGGGGGAACGCAAAGAGCTTCAGCATCTTCAGTATTAGCATCAGCTTTAGCATTAGCTTCAGCATCTGCTTCAGTATTAGCATTAGCTTCAGTATTAGCTTCAGTATTAGCTTCAGTATTAGCATTAGCTTCAGTATTAGCTTCAGTATTAGCATCAGCCTTAGCATTAGCTTCAGCATCAGCTTCAGTATTAGCATCAGCTTTAGCATTAGATTCAGTATTAGCTTCAGTGTTAGCATCAGCTTTAGCATTAGCTTCAGTATTAGCATCAGCTTTAGCATTAGCTTCAGTATTAGCATCAGCTTTAGCATCAGCTTCAGTATTAGCATCAGCTTTAGCATTAGCTTCAGTATTAGCTTCAGTATTCCCCAATAGACATTCAGACAGTTTTTCTGCAGTGTGTCGTCCGTGACACTACGATGCAACACAATCTAGTAACATCCTGTTTTTACATTTAAAATGAAGGGAATGTTGCATGAATTAAAATCCACTTGACGGTGTTGTCAGATCAAACCAACTTCAAAGTGGTGAAACAGCGCCATCCAATGGTGAAATGTGACGAAGCACTTAAAAAATGACAATTACGCCTCACCATGTGATTACATCACTTGCTATAAGGGGCGTGGCCACGTCATGGATGACCTCGTGATGCAATCTAGTGACTTTTCAGAGAGCCAATAACGACTTCTTATTTTATTTTATTTTATTTTATTTTGCATCACTGCTCGACACACTCAATACCAAAATGTGGTACTGCTCGACTTACATAAATCAATATTTGATCAGACTGATGGAATTCGGTGGGTCCTGATAGAAGTAGTGAATTCAGTCCCCATCCCTAGATATCAAACAGCATTTAACTACAGTATCAGAATCAGTATGTGCTAACGTCATAGTGCCATCTCTACTTACAGTCCTCATTTCCATACCACTTCATTTTTTTTTTAATGTCTCTTGAACATGCAGCTAAAAGCACCGTCATTACTCCATCCTGCTCTTCTAGCAGTGGATCTGCCCATTCGAGTGGGCTGGTGGGTGTAGGCCTGAGAAATAATGATCACTGACGATTCTATAAAAAGAAACGTGTTGTGAGCATTTGTTAGTCACAGTAGAGGAGCGATTAGACCGACTGATTGAAAGTGTCCCGTGTGAGCAGACGTGTCAGACTCCAAGAAAGTTTGCGATTGGCGTAATGGGCCAAATATCTGCTCGGCTTGGCTCCTCTCTCTCCCTTCCTCTCCACAGCGCTCTGCTCAATTAATCCAGAGCCTCTTAATGACCCTCGAAGGTGACTCACTAGATAAGTGCAATTACACTGGAAACAAGGGTGCTGCCAATTAGTCCTCCGGTCTGCCTCTATGTCTGCGGCGGAGGCGGGGCTCGTCCCACCGGGTCAGCCTGTTTGTGACTTCATTAGCAGGCTTCTAAAAGGGGAAAATGAACGCCTGGCCTAGATCACACTTCTGTGCACAGGGATCAACACTGCATAGCATCCTGCGTTTGTCCTTAGATGTTGGGAAAATGTCAGACGAGGCAGAGGACGCAGAACCTCAACAGTACCACCGTCTGTAGCCGTCTGGACATATTAGGCCAGTGGTTCTTTACCCTGGTTCTGGAGTCCCACTGTCCTGTATGTTTTAGATCACAGGTGTCAAACTCCAGTCCTCGAGGGCCGGTGTCCTGCATGTTTTAGATGTTTCCTTCTTCCATGTGATTCAGTTTAACCCTTTAACTCCTGACAACTAACAAAATAATTGGTAACATGAGCAAAGACACAAATGGCAGAAAATCAAAGAAAAATACTAACATTAAAAAAAAACCTAAATGTAGAAAAATAAACAAAATGAGCAACAAAAACTAATAGAAATTGACAAAATGACAAATAATATGGAAAATTAAAAAAAAAAATTACTAAAGAAGAAAACTGGTATTGAAATGTGGTCCCAGCAATTTTAATTTTGCCTTTTAAAAATGTTTAAATTAAATAAAAATAAAAAACTCTTGCTTTTTGGCACCTTGTCCATGCACAAAACTAAAAGGAAAATGGTTGAATTTTTCTGAATATTTAAACTAAATCATCCATTCAGAATGCATCAGCACTGACATTTAAAGAGTTAATAATCAGCTCCTCATCAGACTGATAATGATGTAATGACCTCCAGGTGGAATGGAAGAAGGAAACATCTAAAACATGCAGGACACCGGCCCTCGAGGACCGCACTTTGACACCCCTGTTTTAGATGTTTCCCTCTCCCAACACACCTGGTTCAAATGATCAGCCAATCACCAAGCTCTGCAGAAGCCTGAGAATGAGCGTCAGGTGTGCTGGAAGAGGGAAACATCGAAAACATGCAGAATACTGGGCCTTGAGGACCAGGGTAAGAACCACTGTGTTCGCTGACATTCAGACTGCAGGCACATGTTCGCAAATTTGACTTTCTGCTGCTATTTGACCTGTACCTAACCCGTCGAAGACAGTCTGAATGGCACAAATATGATTTTTTTTTTTTTTAATCCAACCCAGATACTAAATCGATATTGACCCTTGGTATCTAATTAGATACTAAGTTGCTGGAAAATCGATTTTTGTTTTTATGGCGTGTCGCCTCTTTTTTGTAGCGGGTAACGTTAAGAATTGTAAACAGGCATCAACGCGGTCAGCTCTGGCACAGCCGTAATGCCGCCGTGTAAGTTAAAGTCTCTTTTTTTCTCCAGCTGCCTCTGACAGCACACGGGATGACGCCAGTGCGACCACAGACCTATACACTATTTCTATAGGTCTGTGATTGGACCATCCGATGCAACTTTACTTTTAAAGGCCTCGATATAGTCGAACGTTTATGCGCGCGGGCGGCAGCCAGGCGGTAGCGCATAGTAACACGTTACCACCACGGAGGCCACCGTGAGCATGTCAGCCTATCATTTTTGACGTGCGCGCTGCTAGTCCCGCAAGGGGTCCGCGGTGGTCACATGATGCAATACGCTGCCGCCCGCACACATAATGCTCGACCATAAAGAGTCTTGCAGTTAGCACTGCAGAAGGGCTTGAACAAAAAGATAGACCTACCTTAACTTGCCAAGAGATAGACATGCATTTATTCTGCACCCGCACTCACTACCTTTTTTTAACAGTCCATGGAGGACATTTTAAAAGGAATCCCTCACATCTCCAGTATCGAAATAGTATCGAGTATCGAGTATTATCCTTAGTATCGGTATCGAGTTGGAAATTTTAGTATCGTGACAACACTAGTTACTTCCCCAAAAAAGTAATTGTGTTACTATGTTACTCCACTAATAAGTAATTAGTTACCAGGAAAAATATATTAGCATTACTTTTTTTTTTTTGCTTAAAAATGTAAAAGAAATGAAAACCAGTTAAACAGGATATTGATGCTTGTTCTGTGATGTTAGTTTGGATGTGACACTATAAAAAATCTTTATGACCTATTGTCAATGCTAAAAATTAAACTAACAGAAATAAACCATGTTATCATAATGTTGTAAACTGTGTGGACTAGTGTGCAGTGTGTTCAAACATAGAAGTTCATCATAGAACTAAAGCTGTTTGAGTTTAGGGTTAGTGATGCTTTATTTTGTTACATGTTAATACAGTTCAAATCTACACGAACTGCAGCAACGATGACGACTTGCCAAACATTTATTTATTCAAAATGAACAGATTTAAATTTACAATAGATTATAAACAGGAAATACATTTTAAAATACTGAAAAGTTACTGGAATTTGTTCAAAATGTTAATATTCTTGAACTTTCTTTTAAGTATACAGGTGAACAGGTAGTGATGAAATGATGATGTCTGTAAATTATTATTCTATTATTATCAGTGGAAAAAAAACAATAC
>CM035787.1:53306714-53361714 GCA_020466265.1 Siphamia tubifer
CTGCATGGTCCAGGAATTGAACCAGGGCCCTCTTGCTGTGAGGCAAGAATGCTAACCACTCAGCCACCGTCCACGTGTCACTATCAACATCTGTGCACCTGCACATAGCAGCCGCTAACATGTTAGTAGCCCAACAACTGATGAAAGTAGTTTGCTAAGGTGCTAACAGCTGTTAGTGACGACAAGCATTGATCACTATTGAGAGAAAGTAGCTCCAAGCAATTACGAGGTGTGAGTTTTTGTTCTGTGACAGTTTTGTTATGTAAATAAATCACACGTTCAAACACATACCATTTTGAGAAGAAACACGTTGATTTTGTTGACCCTAGGAAACCTGCCAGAACTACTTTTGATTTGACCAAAACTGAACCAGAACTGGGCTCACAGGACACTAGTGTTGCGCGGGCTACCCACTGGCCAGTGGGTATCCGCGGGTGACCCACGAGTCGGGCGGGCTGGGTCGCAGTATTAATACATATTGCGGATGCGGGTGGGGCGGGTCAGGGACGATAAATACCCGCTGAGGTGTGTGTGTATGTGTGTGTGTGTGTGTATGTGTGTGTGTGTGTGTGTGTGTGTGTGTGTGTGTGTGTGTGTGTGTGCTCGGCTCGCGCATGTGCAAGCCCGTCACTTCCTGTTTTGAATGCTTTTTTATCCCAACTTTTTGTTATTTGTTATTAGCGCCAAATCTCCCTGAACACTCAGAGATAAGAGTGAAAATGTGGGACTTGATCAGGGAGAAGATTAAAACAGGCGATGCGAAGGTTGTACGGAAACGTTGTATGTGTTGGCTTTATAGAGTGATGATGTGGGTGGAGTCTATTTTATGTGCTGGAGTGCATATTGAGACATTAGAAAGGAGGCAAAAATGATGCTTCATGACTTTTAACATTAGAAGCACAAGGTAAAGATGCTGCGAATGTACTATGTGAGTTTAGAGACAAATTTAAGCTCGCGGGTTGATAGCGGGCGGGTTGGGTTTATCAATACGTGACATCATGCGGGTTGGGCAGGGCGGGCCTAGCCACGTCTTGGGTTTGAGCGGGGCAGATTTCTGTAAAACCCCCTAACCGCGCATCACTACAGGACACTGTCACTGTGGATGAACCAGAGTAAAGACACTGATGACAAACACATTCATGTGTTCTGTAAACCTGTACTTTGTACTCAGTCAAACATTACTAAAGGCCACATTCATAACATGTAAATGTTTCTAAAAACCATTTCCATACCATGTACCGATGTCACTCACAACCACATCTGGGCCCCAGGAAACCTAAGGGGACTACTTTCACTTTGACCAAAACTGGACCAGACCTGGGCTCACAGGACACTGTCCAAACTAAAACCAAACTATCCCTTTAAGTCCTGCTGTGTGAACGTAGCCTTAGTGAGCCGGCGGGTGCAGTTTGATTCCTTTCTGTTATTTTAAACTTAAAGACCCCAGGGCAGCTGCATCTGTGTCTGAGTTTGTTACATCAAACACTGATGGGGACCATGATGGTGATGATTCCAGTGACAGCAGAGAGGAGGTCTCACTCCTCATCTTTTCCATTCTCCAAACCATAATTCTTCTCTTCACTCGTCTCTAATTGCCCCCCCCCCATTGTTCCTTCCAGACAAAACTGTTAATGAGACGTTCCTGCGTGGTAGACGTCCTGGCCACAGTCACTTGTCGTCTGCCAGTGCACAGTCTGTGAGTAATGGGTGTGACTAATGCTGCCTGGCAGCTTCCGCTCTGGTCCCTCCCCACCATCTGTCCCCTGCCACCCCTCTGGGTGCACGGGGTGTTCTCGGCAGGTCTCAGTGATCTCACACACACACACACACACACACACACACACGTATGTAGGTACATTAGACCTGTTCAAAAAACATTTTTTTTTATTTTTAAAGTCAATTGCTGTGATTCATTCATTCATTCATTCATTCATTCATTCATTCTTCAAGCTGTGGAATGACCAGAAATCAAATTATGTAGATGTTGGACCATGGGAAGGTCTGCCTCATGAGCCATGAAGTATTAATGTTGATTTTTTGTTCAAAAACACCTGACATGTTCAAACATTTTGCCTCGTAACTTCACTTCCATTAGTCATATCGCATTTTAGGCAGTATCACATGAAATGTGCTGACATTTCCTGTAAGGTGATGCTATTGCTGTAAATATATATATATTTTTTATTTTTTATTTTTTTTCACTTTGTCATTATATTTAGTTGATTTACTTCATGTATGAGGTACAATGATGTGAAGCCTGATCTGACACCCCAATAATTGCCTAAATTTAGCACATTTTTGCTTTAAAAACAACTGTGTCTAAATTACTAATGTATTGGGTATCACCTTACAGGAAACTCTGCCACATTTCATGTGATACCCCCCCCCCCCCCCAAAGTAAAAATTATGAGATTAAAAAGTCAACAGATTTGCGTCCGTTAAACTAACGTAAACAATAACACCCATAACACTGATATCATACAAAACTTACTAACGTCAATATCCAATCTATCGTACAAATATGATTGTTTATATGTTTACTGGTCAAAAGCACGATACAATAAATATACTTTCACAGTATTACTTGTGTCCTAGTATCCAAGTCAGTTACACATCTGGCTGTGGACGACTTGGGAGCCCCATGTGACTGGGTGAACATTTTAACAGAACACCAGACCTAATAATACATTAAATATATTTTAAAAATCATGATTCTTATTAAAATTTCATTAATTGTGCAGCCCTGGCGTGTTTTTTTTTTTTTCTCATGACAAAGCTCTGGCCTCTGCCTGATCATGAAAGATGCAGATGTTGATGTATAGAATGTTCAAACTGAAATTTACATCATGGTCATGTGATCAGCACGTGCCCTCCCCTCTTGGTCCATGGCTCGTGGTATCATCTGGACTGGAGCGCTGCTGCTGCTGCTGCTGCTGCTGCTGCTGCTGCTGGGTGGGTGGGTGGGTGTGAGGGGTGGAGGGGGATGTTTTTCACTGAATAGCCTGAGGCACAGTCAGTGTCATTCTGCCTTCCAGTCATTAAATGAAAGCAGCTTTGGCAGGAAGACTGCCACCCCCTAAAATATAAATTGCCAGTTATTACCTTTCAACTGTTCTGTGCAGTTCTGGGATGAACATTTCCATCTTTTTTTATTCTGTTCTAAACTGAAGTCTGCTTCTACATTAGCCTCACACTGAATGGAATCGAGGAGTTGCATCATGCATCAAATGTAATATTTAGGGTAGATATTATGCATAGGTGGGTGTGCAGGGGGTGGGGGGGGGGGTGGCGGGGGGGTAGGGGGGGGTGCATTTCACCCCCCCTAGTGACGGAAATTTGTCATTACATTAAGTCAAGGAAATGGTCAATACAAATGTAGACATTTTTAAATTCATTGATATTTTAAATATTTCAATGAACCCTTTAAAACAGGGGTGTCAAAGTGCGGTCCTCGAGGGCCGGTGTCCTGCATGTTTTAGATGTTTCCCTCTTCCATTCCACCTGGAGGTCATTACATCATTATCAGTCTGATGAGGAGCTGATTATTAACTCTTTAAGTGTCAGCGTTGATTCTGAATGGATGATTTAGTTTAAATATTCAGAAAAATTCCACTATTTTCCTGTTAGTTTTGTGCATGGAAAGGGTGCCAAAAAGCAAGATTTTTATTTTAATTTTATTTTATTTAAACATTTTTTAAAGGCAAAATTAAAATTGCTGGGACCAAATTTCAATACTAGTTTTGTTCTTTCGTAATTGTTTTTTTTTTTTTTTTTTTTTAAATTTTCCACATTTGTGATTTTGTAAATGTTTATTGGGTTTTGTTGCTCTTTTTTTATGGTCGCATTGTTCTTTGATTTTCTACCATTTGTGTTTTACTTTGCTCATGTTACCAATTATTTAGTTAGTTCTCAGGAGTTAAAGGGTTAAACTGAATCACATGGAAGAGTGAAATATCTAAAACATGCAGGACACCGGCCCTCGTGAACTGGAGTTTGACACCTCTGCTTCAAACCCTTTATAGTCCAGAAGTAGTCGCTCAAAAATGTTAATCAAACCACCCAAACCTGTTCCAAATGTCACATGACCTAATGTAGTTTGACAAGAGATTCTCACACATCAGAAGATATAAACCACAGCAGGTACAATCACTCATTTGTTCAAAAGACAAATGACAAACAGCTGATGTGAACCTTTGTGTTATAATTATTGACATAAAAAACACTCATATTCCAACAAAAACATCCAAAACAAACCAAAAAAATTGTCCATATGTCGTCCAAAACACATCAGAACATCGATAATTATCCACAAATGTTTGATCTATTGCATCATTTAACACACCCTGACTCCAATATCACAGTTTTTATCTGAATATTTTCATTTATAATATAATCAAACACCAACTGCATGTTATTAAAATGGTTCAACAACAACATTCAATTGACTTCATTAACCCTTTAAACTTTCACTCAATTTCGCATAAATTTCTTAATAAAATAAACTCAATGCTGTTCTTGAACAATTTTAATGGTTCAAGATGAAAAAATAACAAGGTGACAAGGTTGCCCATTACTGCTCTAGGTGAAGTTCAGTTGTATAATCAGCTACGAAATCCCTACCGTTTGTTTTCAAGTAGAAAATTAGACAATGGAAAAATGGTTAAAACCACGATTACCTGAGTTTATTACTTCTGCTGCATCTGAGTGTCATATTTAAGGCCATAGCAACACAATCTGCAGCTGCACAGAAGGTCCAAAAATGTAGAGTATAAAGTACATATATTTATATAAATGTAAAGAGTATAAAGTACATATATTTATATAAATGTAAAGAGTATAAAGTACATATATTTATATAAATGTAAAGAGTATAAAGTACAGATACAGAATATTTCCAGAAAAATAAAGTAAAGTACACAGACACCAATTATATATATATATATATATATATATATATATATATATATATATATATATATGAACAAAGTACTTTTACTCCCATTCTTCAAACGACTACAGAGTAAAGGAGTTAATAATGATTTTAAAGTCGTCTTTCTAAGCCTAACACAGATGTTCCAGTCACTTCAATCCAAAAACATTGTCTCCAGTGTGTTTCAAAAGCAGAAAGACGCCTGTTCCACCAAACCATAACATCCCATAATGCACTGCTGCAGGGCCCAATGATAATCCTGACAATAGCAAACACAATTCAAAGGTGTAAACATTATGCAAATAGAGGATTGTGTTCATTACCTGACATATTACTGAAGTCATAATCCTACATTCTTCATCCACAGTTTTTCCCCCAATATGTTTATGAATTATTCTTAACAATACAACACATCAGCCTAGCATCACTTACAATAGAACATGGATTAAAACAATAATAATAAACACACCTTATTTTCCACAATGTAAAGACACACTGGACGATAAGGTGCACTGTCAACGAATGGTTTATGTTTTAGGGTATTTCATATATAAGGCTCATTAAGTGAAGTTAAAATAATGAGATAAAAAGCCAAAATTGTGATTATATATATATATATATATATATATATATATATACACATACACACACAAACACTAACAGCAGTTTTGAATTTGCCAGTTGATGAAAGCTGTGAAAGCCGACACCTGATTTTATTCATTTATTTTCTTCCCTTTTTTCCTTCAATTTTATTTAACATTTATTTATTGTTTTATTTTAATATAATCGGTTTCAATTTCTGCAATAATAATAATAATAATTTTTCCCCTTCCTTTTCTTTGTTTTTTTTTTGGTAAAATCATGTATGATAGAATCTATTTCAGAGTTGATATGAGCTCATGTTGGTCAGTATATAAACTACATCTGCAGTTAAAAAAAGAAAAAAAAAACAGAAAAACATCCCATGGTTCACAGTCCACCTCAGAAGGAAGGCGCAGACTACCGTGCTTGACAAATGGATTGGCTGTGGATATTTTCAGGGTCACTCTGTTGGTCTATAATCTTATTTGGAGTGAATGAAATAAACATATCCGTGGGAATTGGACACAGATAATTCTTATGGGAACAAATTGATTTTCTGTAAAGCCGGGTATGAAGACACTGGGCTGATGAGAACCTCCAACAGAGTTTGTCTTTATCAGCGGCTCACGGCTCAGAAGAGCAGGATAAAAGCAGATGAAGGCTGACTTTGACCTTCCATTCCTCTTGATAAACTTTAACATTTCTGATCGCATTTTAAAGTCATGACGCAGCAGTTCTGCTTCTGCACAGATGAGTTCTGGTAGAAACGTTTTAACCAGAGGTGGTAAAAGTATACTCACATTCTGTACTTAACCCTTTAACCCCTTGCTGCGTCAGCACTGACACATTCTGAATGGATGGGTTAGTTGAAAATTCTGGGTTTTTTTGTGTTATTTTACTGATATTTTTGTTGATGGAACAGGTGTCGAAAAGCAACTAATTTAGAAAAAAAAAAAAGCAGAAACTAAAACTATTGGAACCAAATTATAACACTAGTCTTTTATTAATTTTTTTTTTAAACTTCATTTTATTTTTTGTTTTGTTTGTATTTTGTTATTTTCTGAATATGTATTAGTTTCTGTTGATGTTGTTGCTTATTTTTGTTTATTTTTTTCTACATTTTGTTTATTTATTTGATTATTTTTCTTCAATTGCATTCAGTTAGTGTCTTACTTTGTTCATGTTACATATTATTTTGTTAGTTCATTATTCATTTTACTGATCACTTTGGTAGTTTTTGTTGTTTTTTTTTGTTTTTTTTAAACTGTGAAATTGCTTCAGTCTCAAGAGTTAAAGGGTTAACCCTTTAAACTTCAACATAATTTTGCCTAAATTTCTTAATAAAGTAAATTGAATGCTCTTCTTGAACCATTTGGTGTTTACTTAAATTACAAATGAAAATATTAAGATGAAAACTAGGATGTTGGAGGCAGGTCCTGTTAAATGATGCAATAGGCATTTGTGGATATTCCTGTTTTGGACATGAGCCTAAAATTGAGTACGGACGCTAAGGACGTGTCCATACCAATATTTGGATGGGTTATTACATGACATTTGAGAAACTAAAGATTACTGTATTTTCCAGACAATAAGGTGATACTGAAAATACAAAAACCACAATGCACCTTATCTATGGATTCATTCTGGTTGTGCTGAGTGACTTTTTATCTAATAATTTTAAATATCTATCTAATAATTTTCCATTTTTAGCAAATGATTTTGACTTATTATCTCATAATTTTCAATTTTTATCTCAGAATATTCATTTATCTAATAATTTTGACTTCACTTAATGCACTTTATAATCCAGTGACTAAATATTGTCATCAATGAACCTTTATCACGTGACAAAAACGACACCAAACTAGACGTAAATGTGGGTCTTATGATGATAACTATAATTAAACATATAATGCAGTTATAGATGAACAATAAAAACAGACAAATTGTGGCTTAAGAAATAAAAAAACATTCCTTAAAATGTCTCGTAGTTTTTGTTGACAAAAACAAAATGAGACGTTATTTTAATTCTTTTAGCCGTGTTCTTATTTATTTATTTGTTGTTGCTGTCTCTCCTGAGGAACTTATCAAATTACGTCCCTACCAATGTCAACATCATGAGTACTCCCATGGGCTCAACACAGCTGTGTTCTGAACTCACCCATCACGTAAAGTGTTCTGAACTGTACCGTACCAAACAACAGAGCACAAACGGGGCTATAGATGCACCCCTGCTCCAAACACAGCTGATTCACATGATCAACTTGTCATCAAGCTTTGCTGATGCCTCATAACGAGCCGCTGCTTTGAATCAGGCGTTGGAGCAGGGTGACCCCTAAAACATGCGGGACAGTGGACCTGAGGACCAGGGTTGAAGACCTCTGCTCCACGTGCTCACATTGGTTTGTCCTCGTCAATCTCTGCAAATGTACACATTTTCTTAAAAGCAACCATTGCTGTTCTGGGCTTCGGGGTCCTTCGCACTTGCATGTTTGATCGGGTCTTGCCAGCTACTGCCGAGTTCCATTTCAGTGAATGATGGGAACCCCCAGAATGTGCTGAGAATCTCTCCAGAATTTCTACCCTAAACTCATTCTCTTCTTGCACTGGTGTCCCCTTCTGGCCTGTTCTGTTCTATTCTATTGCATTCTATTTTACACTATCAAGTCATCCACAACTATAATGCTCAGTACCGTTTTTGTTTAATTATTTATTTATTGACTCTCTTTTTCTTTTGTGCTGTTTTGGTTTTCTTCTCTTTTTTGATTTATTTATTTTTATTGATGGACAGTTAATAGTTGGAATAACACACCACCTTACAATCTTTTAACTGCAATAGCACCGCCTATTAACTTCTTTCCCTGTTCGTCCTGTCCAGTCTTTGTTTCCCCCACACATCACTGAGGTGTAGCACTGCCCTCCCTGGCTTATAATAGAGAGTTCTAATAAAGGATGTCTGCTCAGCTTTCAGGCAGGACCGCTGATGGTCACACACATGCACTAAATATTAAAATATTTGGCTGCAAGACTAAAAAATGCATTGATCTCAAACAACGTTGACACCCTCTCTGTGGTGTTAAATAATGAGAACAAATGCAGACAAAAAAAAAAAAAAGCAACCATTAAAAAAACTAAAAAATCTTGCAATAAAAGTGGGCTCTTCAAACTCCCAAGGGCCCACATATGGGTCAAAAAATGTTAATCAAACCTGTCCCAAATGTCACATGTCATTATCTTTGAGTTTATCTGGGGACTTGTCGACGTTAGCGTCCAGCTGGTACATAATCAACAGCAGAGTTGTTAGTAGACATTCATGAACAATAGCTGAGGCATGTCGGAGATTCACACTCCGAAAAATATACGTATGTGTCATAAGTTAACGAAGTGAGCAGATAAAACTAATCTGACCGTTTTACATATCGTGTCCATATTTGTACCTGCTCATTTTATAAATGTACTCTTTTTACTGTCAATGAGGCTAACAGTTTAGCTAACAGTTTAGAGCCTTTCATCAGTCCAGACAACCAGGAAAAGTAAGGAACAGTGTATCACACACAACAAGGCAACAGACAAAAGATGATGTTTGTGGTTTATGCAACGTTAAAGTGTCAGCTGATAATAATACTCATTACTGCCACACTGCCTGTTTTTATCACTAATGGTTGTAAACACGCCAAAATATTCCACATATTTGACTGAATACTGCCCCTTCGAGGACTAAATATTTAATTTTAATGTTGACATGTTAGTGAGGAATTTTCAGAGTAATATAATTAATAATTATTCTAATATTATTTGAATATCTACATTAATTTCCAAATGAAATTCGAATATGATGTTTGGGAAAAGGTCAAACCACTCGGGGGACACGGCAAGGCTGCTTTGTGATTGTTGGACTTTTATTTTGAAAAGTTGTCATCACTCTTGTCGTCAACATTCATTAAATGTTTGTTATGAATGTTGAGTTAATGTCTGATGATGTTTTCTTTATGACAGTTGCTATGAATGTCATATGAACTCACCCGTCCCAGTAAAGTGTCACCACATTCTTCGTTTTCCATCAAACACCTTCAACAGCTGACCGACGCCAACGCCACCAGACCCTCAGGGGCAACTACCAGCCTGATAACGTCACTTACCTTTAAGAAGCATTCGGTCCGAGCATTTTGAACGGATCAGACTTATGTGAAGCGCTGAAAACATGGCTGCTATGGCAACTAGACCAGTGGGAAATGCATTCCAGTCACCACAAAGAAAACAGCTTTCATGCTGCTTTACATCAGGCATAACACACACATATCGTCTTTGTCAAGATGTGAAGTGACATTCTTGGTGGTTACACTTCTCTGTACGTTTCCATGGAAACTAATTATATGTCTGACTATAAAATCTAGTCAATGTCTTAATACATATTCATTAACCTTGTGTAAATATTCAAGCTTTAACTGGAGTCAGCGGAGTTTAATGAAACTCTTTCAGCTTTTCTTTTTTTTTTTTTTTTAAATAATATTAATCAACATCTGCAGAAGCTGTAAAAACAAAACCACAGTTGTATGACTTCATAATCGTTCTGCATACACAGTCCTGTACACAACAGCTCAGCAGCTTCCCCTTCAGGTTTTCCTGGAATCAATAGTAATTCAAGCAGGAGCCAGAGGGAAGAGAGTTAATTATCTGGAGGTTCTCAGGTATAATTGAACAGATGTGTTTTGAAATTGGTCAACTCAACATTGCAAGGCCAGAGCTGACACCACCCCCCCACCCCCCATATGGACACAGTCATACACACCGACTGTACCATCAAGGAAATACTGAAACACCCTTCTGTTGTTCAGTCCACCCTGCACAGTGCTGGTAAGCCAATTAACCTTTGACCTCCTAGCCACACGCTGCCTTGCACTAGCTTCAAACATTTAACCTTCCAGAACCTACTCTGCAGGAGCTCCAGCCTGTTTTTAGGTCTCAGCTTCATCCTGTCATCCATCATTCATAGTGTGAGTGGGCTGTACCCTGTGATCTGTGGGCGAGTGGGCGGGGCTACAGCCACAGGCTACTGCTGCTTGTGAAGAGGAGGGTAGGGGGGCAGCCCTGAAGAGGGGCATCTTCCCTCCATCACTTCTCCCATTTCATTTTCCTGCTTGAAAGAGGCAACATTAGGACACGCTGGCCTCAGGCTGCTATAGGCCACGCCTCCACTCACATGCTGGGACATGATACCAATGCTAGGGTTAGGGTTAGTCTCCGCCCCTTCCAGGAGGCTCATGGGGCCTGAGATCAGAACATTAATGAATGGTATTCAATGGTAAATAAACTGTTAAATAATATCTGGTTTGTCATGTGACCTGAATCACACACATGTTGTTCCTCATAATAAATGATAATTATTGATGTTTCATCTGCTTCTGTTAATGAACGACTGATTCATTAGTGAGTAAAACCTGTTAATAATTTAAACTACACGCCTGGAGAACATGTGACGTCACATCCTCCACTCACTGTAGTGTCTTACAAAGCCCACATAAAACCTAACCCACATAAAACCTAACCCACATAAAACCTAATCCACATAAAACCTAACGTCATTATAAAAAGCTGCTCTGTCTATGACACATTCATATTTATTATTAACCTTCACTATCAGATATGAATTTCATAGCACTTGTCAAACATAATCAGAATTTAGCTTGACTCACTCCATTCACTCCCATTCAAATATTTTTGTGATCTAAACACCCATGGATCAGAAGTAGAAGGGCGGGGCTTAGCCTCTCCATGCCAACACTATACAGTAGGGTCAGGAAATCTCAGTTGTAAGGTCGATACGATATGCATCTTAATACAGCATCTATGAGCCAATATATTGGATAGTATGGACAGATTAATAGTATTAATATGATGGTATTTTTTTTTATTTTATTTAGTTTTTATTGTTTTACATCCTGTATTGTGCTGTTTTTAGATGGATATTTATTTTTATTTTATCTAGCATACTCTTTTTACTGCTTTATATATATGTGGATTGATGTGTGTATTCAGTGATGTGTGGGCTGACCCCATGTGAGCGGGCGCCTGCGGTCACCCACAGATGCGAATCATTGAGAAATATTTTTAATCATATTAAGCATTAAAATAACCTGGTAGATCATTATAATTTTAATATAGGATATTATATTATATTAATATTAGACAAAACATCAACTCACCAGGAGACCAACAAGTGTCTCTATACATATTATTAATAATAATAATAATAATAGTATTATTAATAAAATCTCTCTCTCTCTCTCTCTCTCTCTCTCTCTCTCTCTCTCTCAGCTTCAACAATCATTTTTAAATACTTTATTTTTTTATTCCACCACAGAGGAAACAATGATGTAAATATCACAATAGATTTTTTTTTTAAGACACTACAATGAAAACCAAACAGAAGCCATATAAAGATAAAAATAGAATCATTGATTAAGCTGGTAATGCATTCTCATAGTGTGTATGTGGACTATCAGCACAACATCCAGCTGATTGCTTTCAGATAACAGAAGGAGGTCAAGTAAAAGTGTGGAGTACAACTAGTTTAGGCAGCATTGGCGCTCAGTTTGCAGCTAATGACTAGAAGGACTGCTGCTGTTGGGTAAAAAAAACCCATGCTGACCCTCTACACCCTTTTATTTTATCAACTCAAATCCTTCAGCCATGATTAAAAGAACTGAAACATGTTTGTGCCATTTAATTTAAAATCTTAAATTAACATTTGTACAATTACACAATAGTATAAATGTCTATTGTTTTAAATTAGGCTGAATTCTATTGTGCTGCGCTTCTTCGTGCTCACACTCTTCATACAGCCGAAGCTTTTGTCAGTTTTCGGCTGCTTTTGTGTTTTTATGGATGCAGACAGGAAAGACAAAGCAAATAGAAAAAAAGAACCAGTAGGACACGGAAAGAAAGAGGAAATGTTTGCATCACTGCTCCAATTACAGAACATATAATAGTCAGAATGTACTATGATTATATACAAAAAAAGAATAGGAAATAAATTAACATGTTTGCTGCAGTTTGGCCAAACTATCCTGACCCACATGGAAACGTTTGTTCCTGCTCATAGAAGACGTATTTGGACAGAAGTTTAGCCGTTTTGACGAGTTAATGGAGACATTTACCTCATTAGAAGACAGATCCAGAGCACACATCCATTAAAGTACTTTGTAAACATGTACTCTGGACCACAAGCAAACCACCCACCCACCCATCCACCCACCCATCCATACTAACCATCAGCAATGACAAACTGTCCAAAATGTGTCAAAAAACATATCTGGACCACATTCAAACCTTATTAAAGACCATATCTGGACCACATTCAAACCTTATTAAAGACCATATCTGGACCACATTCAAATCTTATTAAAGACCATATCTGGACCACATTCAAATCTTATTAAAGACCATATCTGGACCACATTCAAACCTTATTAAAGACCATATCTGGACCACATTCAAACCTTATTGAAGACCATATCTGGACCACATTCAAACCTTATTAAAGACCATATCTGGACCACATTCAAACCTTATTAAAGACCATATCTGGACCACATTCAAACCTTATTAAAGACCATATCTGGACCACATTCAAACCTTATTAAAGACCATATCTGGACCACATTCAAACCTTACTAAAGACCATATCTGGACCACATTCAAACCTTATTGAAGACCATATCTAGACCACATTCAAACCTTATTGAAGACCATATCTAGACCACATTCACACCTCACTAAAGACCATATCCAGACAGCAGGAAAACGTCAAAGTCCATATCTGGGCCACATGTCGACGTCAGTAAAGACCATATTTCTGACCCAGGCCCAGTCACCATGCAGTGTCCAGTTCCAGTCCACTTCCTTTTATTTCTAAGGCATCTCCTTCTCTTTGCCACACTATTTTCATTTGTCCATCACAGAACTTAAGTGCACATATTTCACACTGTTCTCTGTTCACCACTTATTTCAAACTATTCATGCAGCATCTTTCATTTCATTCTGTGAAGCAGAAGCCTTTGTGTGCTCTTTTTAAGGTGGACTCATTCCAACATATGATGCACAGCGCTGACATTTGTTCATGGAACAATTTTCTATGTTTATCCCCATTTTAAGGAGTTTGGTTGGACCTTCGGCGGTGGGAAAAGTGAGGGGGTCAGTGGTGTGAGAACTCCTACCTCCACTTGAATATATCTAAAACAAAAGATATGGTCATTGACTTTAGGAAACAGCAAGACAGGCACAGAGTCACTTTAATGTAGGGTCAGACCATAGAGCAGGTGCAAAACAATAAATACCTTGGAACGATTATTGATGAAAAATTTAGTTTTAATGAAAATTGTCGAGCTGTATGTGAAAAGGGCCATCAACGCCTTCACTGTCTGAGGACACGGCTCCACTTCCACATTAACTGAGCCATTTTAACTTTGTTTTAATCCTTTTGCCTGGTGGTGTTGTTAAGTCAGATCTCAGTGGCAGAAAAATACACTGAGTCGTCTGATTGGTCAGTGTCAGTCTGACCCCGCCTCCCTGTACATTAAACAGGTACAGAGGATGGTTTCATCAGTTCTTAATAATGACTCCCATCCTCTACAGGGGGCATTTTAACTCCTTCCCTTTGGACGGAGGTTTTTAGTCCCCAGGTGCAGGACACAGAGTTATAAAAACAGCTTTGTTCTTGTCGCCGTCACTGAGCTTAATAAAAAAATAGTGACATTGCACTTGTCTACTCATTTAGTTGTTCATCCTATATATTTATTTGCTTTATTTATTATTATTATTATTGTGACCTGATTTTTAAATTACTAAAAGATTTTTATCCTGGTTTTTATCTTTGACTATTTTTATTTGAGCATTTTATTGTGTTTTATTGCGTTTTGTTTTTTATTTATTTATTTGTTTTATGCTTAATTTATCCACTATATACTAGTGAACGGTGGAACACAGCACTTTTTTGTCCTTTGTCTTGTCTTGACACTCAATCAGGTTCCTGCTTAACAGGTTCAACGTGTGTTTTGTTGTAATGTCCAACATATTTACACTGTCTGCAAAAATTTTTTACCTACGGGTACAAAAAAGTAACCTTGAACATTGATTACGCTGTAAATGGACTATGCTTATATAGTTCTTTTCCACCTTCATGGTGCTCAAAACGCTTTACATTAGCCTCACATTCACCCATTCACACACACACTCATACACCAGTAGGTTTCTAAGGTCAAAGGTCAGTCCTACTGACTAGTACCGTCCTATTGTATACAGAGGGATTTGAAAGACAACTTTTTAGCTCCGCCTCCCCTGACTATGAAGTATCACTAGACCCATACATTGAATGAACAGGGATAGTACTGCTAAGCTAATCAATATATGTAATGATTCTATCCACTTTTCTCATGACTATGACGCCCCAGGCCAGAAGTCAGAGGTCATGAGCAGGAAGTGCATCAGCGTACATCCAGTTCTGAATGGTGCGCTTTCACAATAAAAGGAAAGCTGTTTAGTACAAGAGAAAAATAATCTATTCTTGATTGGACGTCATGGAAACATTACTGATGTGATGCTTTGACGCAGCCTTGACACCTGAAATTAATACCAATGCTTAAAATGAAAAGAGCACTGGTAAAAACATCTTTGAGCCTTTTCAGTCTGGCTCTGCCTTTCAAATTAAATTTCCCTGGAATTATTCAGCCATGGAATAAACTCGTGTAGTTTGTAATACTCATTAGCAGTTTGGCCCAATTAATTCCCATGACCTCGGCAAAATAGGCAGTGGAGGAGGGTGACTTTAAGTCATCTGCACAGTAATTTAATTACTTTGTATGTATTTTGTTATGATAGCCACAAGGGAGTATTTAACAGCAGAGCTCTTTATTGATTATTTTATTCTCTGGTGCTTCTTTCCAATCTAACATTATGGTATAGGGAAGGCTGCATGTCAAGGCTAATTGAATAAGGCTTCTCATGTATCATTTACTTCTCTTCACTAATTGCTGATACAAAATAATATAAAACTGTCTCTTCAAGGTATCTTTAATAATAGAAAATTAATTAAATTTTTTTTAAAAATCCTGCCTTACACAAAATCATTTTCATGTTGCTTTTTTTCCCCTTCTTTCTTCTCTTATGTGACTGAATAATTAATTTGGAATTTGTCCATTTTATGACACAAGTGTCAAACACAAGGCCCGGGGGGTAAATCTGGCCCACAAAAGGGTCCTATCCAGCACTTGGGATGAATTTGTGAAATTAAAAAATAAACATTTTATATTCATTTTAATCATTTTAGTTCAGGTTCCACATTGAGATCAATTCAATCTGAAGTGGGTCAAAGCAGGAAAAAAAACATCATAACAGTCAGTTAAACTTTATTCCAGACTCAAAATGAAAAATACATTCTAATTATTGTCCATATAAGCATCCTCTCTAATGCCTCCAAAGTGGACAGTTGTATCCGACGCTACTGTGTGCAACAAAAAAACTCTTACGTCATTTTCTGAGTCCATGAGTCTCATCATAAATGTACTAATGACATTTCTAATGCTGGCATTCAGTGGAGTTACATTATTTTGCACAAACAGCTGGTTAACACTGAAGCAACAGTCTGAAGGCATCATTGTATTTAACTTGCAATTTCTTAAATTTGACCTTTTGTGTAACACCACAAGTGAACAGTACAGAGTGGTGTGCAGAAGGCTTTAAACAAATATATTTTAACATTACGTGTACACATTCCAAACTTTCCAATCAACATACTTGCCTGTACATACAATCTACACTACTGCTGCTGAATGTCCTCATCAAACAGGTGAAATAAATAAATAAATACATGAATAAAATAAGTGAATGAATAGAAAAATAAAATAAAAAATAAGAGCAAAATGTAGACAACTTAGAAAAAGTAAAGAAAAAAAAGGAGAAGAAAAAAGGGAAAAGAAGAAGGAAGAAGGGAGGAAAAAAGAAAACAATAAACAACAAAAAAACTCTATTTGTTACCTACTTTCCTATCTGTTCATTTGTTTTTAGTTGTTTTTTTTGTTTTGTTTTTGTTTTTTACATATGTGTCTATGTTTAGTACTTCAGTTATTGATTATTGATATTGTTATTATTGTTATTGTTATTTTATTTATCATCATTTTTGTACTATGCACTATATTACTATAAGATGAATTTAGGTTATTGGGGAAGTGAAGAAGGGGTAGAATTAAATAAGCTTATGCTTCATCCTACTCCTTTTCGGACATGTCATTGTTATTATTATTATTATTGCTGTATTGATTATTGTTGCACTTTGTACATGTTCGAAATAAATCATTCAAATCAAATCAAAAAATCAAACAGAGATCACTCCTGATGATGTGACCAAGGTATTTGACTTTAACCACCACAGTTAGCTCCGCCCCAGACAGATAAAACTTAAGAAAAACAGACGTATGCTGCCCTCACAACCATGACGACACTTTTATGGAGTTAAACTTCATGTCATACAGCGCTCCATAATCAGCGCAAACTTTAACCAGTGGAATAAGAGGACATGAGGACCAAATCATCAGCACAAAGCAGGTGGTTCATCCACCATGCAACCATCTGTTGAATTTATGACAAAGATCATCCATGTACAGATTGAAAAGAATTGGGGATAAAATCCCACCCTGCCTCACCCCACTGGTCACTAAAAACAGAAATGATAATACACTTCCCCACTGTTTGGTGTGTATACCAAGACTGTAATACACAGATTAAGTATTTTTAATAGACAATAGTATATGTACAGAACTGTAAAATAACCTTTTTCACAGGATACAGTAACACCTCAATTTACAAAAGGCCCAAATAACAAATAATCCTAACCTTAACTCTGACAGTGGTTTGGATCCACCACACTGACGACTGTTCCAGTCAGTTTTCACTTCCACACTCTGGAGGTTCTTTCATCTCTTTCACTGCAGTGTCTCAGTTTCCTTAGTTTGAGTACATGTCTGAGCCTTTAATTATTGAACACCATGTATCAGTATCTGTATCCCCCATCTCTTATCTGTATTCATGTCTGCATTTATACATCTCTATCTGCCTCTGTGGATTTTAACAGTGGAATCAAAAGAACACAGTTTGGGTTAAATTCAACAAAAGTTATCGTCATCATTTTTAATTTGACTGTTGTGGATCTTTGTCAAACTAAACCAAGCCTTAATATCAAATAAACTGCTTCAAAAAGTAAGATAAGAAGATAAGAGATGATAAGATAAGATTATATAAGATAAATAAACATGTAGTGATAAAATGCCACAGTGTTTTGTTCTAATCTGTTGGATCCTAATAATAAAGCTGATCGCAGCTCAATGGTCCAACAGTCTGACCCTCATTACAACTAAGACTAATAAGTCACAGATGCCGGCGGACCAGGCCTCATTAGACCTGAAGCTGGAACACTCGTCAGGGGTCATCACCCTGCTCACGTCTTTCTGCTTTTCACATTGTTTCAAAGCAAAAGCAGAAAAAAAAAACGTTCTTCCGCCAACAGCATCTAAATGAAACCAGTGAACGTGTGAATCCACCGCTCTGCTCTTATTAATATGCTAGCTCTAATGTTTCATATGGTTCACATTTCTAATGTGTAGTCAACCTTTGTCTGACATGTGCTTCATTACAGAGGCACCCACCCACCCACCCACCCACCCATCCACCCACCCACCCACCCATCCACCCACCCATCCACCCACCCACCCACCCACCCACCCATCCACCCACCCACCCATCCACCCACCCACCCATCCACCCACCCACCCATCCACCCATCCATACTAACCATCAGCAATGACAAACTGTCCAATCTCTATCAATCACTTTAATTTTTCCTGTTACACACGTAATGTTTTTATGACACCCATGTTAAATCCTGATAAAGTAGAAAGTAACACCTTCTTGTGACACAATATTTAAAATATTAATTTGAATAATAATAATAATAATAATAATGTATTGGATTTATATAAGCCATTGATTATTAGTGTTTATTAGCTATACTAAGATGGTATCTAAACAGTTTGCTGACAAATTAATCCACCCCTGGAGTTAATAACACATATGTAGGTAACCTGAGACAAAAGGACATATGTCAGTACTTTTGTCTCATGTTGAGGATGAGAAGACAGTACTGTACTGAGCTGTTGTCATGCATTGTTTTAATAGTGTTGTGTAACAGCAGTGGAATAGTATTACTTTGATTGCTATGAGGAAATTACAACCCCCCCCCCCGCAAAAAAAAGGTGTTTTTCTTTTCTTTTTGGTTTTCGCTTCCGTGGTGCTGGAATTGGCCTGGATGCTGCAGGATATTCCCGGCCTGAACTCCTGATCCATTCTGTCCCTGCACCAGTGAGAAACAAATAACGCAGAAGCGTCGCCACCGCTCACACACGTATCCGCTCACACACGTATCCGCTCACACACGTATCCGCTCACACACGTATCCGCTCACACACGTATCCGCTCACACACGTATCCGCTCACACACGTATCCGCTCACACACGTATCCGCTCACACACATATTCGCTCACACACATATTCGCTCACACACATATTCGCTCACACACGTATTCGCTCACACACGTATTCGCTCACACACGTATTCGCTCACACACGTATTCGCTCACACACGTATTCGCTCACACACGTATTCGCTCACACACGTATTCGCTCACACACGTATTCGCTCACACACGTATTCGCTCACACACGTATTCGCTCACACACGTATTCGCTCACACATGTATTCGCTCACACACATATTCGCTCACACACATATTCGCTCACACATATATTCGCTCACACATGTATTCGCTCACACATGTATTCGCTCACACATGTATTCGCTCACACATGTATCCGCTCACACACGTATCCGCTCACACACGTATTCGCTCACACACGTATTCGCTCACACACGTATTCGCTCACACACGTATCCGCTCACACATGTATCCGCTCACACATATATTCGCTCACACACGTATTCGCTCACACACGTATTCGCTCACACACGTATCCGCTCACACACGTATCCGCTCACACACGTATTCGCTCACACACGTATTCGCTCACACATATATTCGCTCACACACATATTCGCTCACACATATATTCGCTCACACACATATTCGCTCACACATATATTCGCTCACACATATATTCGCTCACACATATATTCGCTCACACATATATTCGCTCACACATATATTCGCTCACACATATATTCGCTCACACACATATTCGCTCACACACATATGCGCTCACACATATATTCGCTCACACATATATTCGCTCACACATATATTCGCTCACACATATATAGCATATTCTTATTGATCCATTTAAATACAGATCCAATAGCAGGCAGCCGTCTCACAGGTCAGAGACAAGGACGGTGTTGCACGAGGAACGCTGCTTATTTATGAGCTCAGACCAGACAATCACATTCAGAGCAGACAAGGAGTTCACTTATATTTTGGAGAATTTTCACAAAACAAATCATTTTCTTCAAGTACTCACTACTCAACCAAATAGCTGCCATTTAGAAATTGCATTTTTGTGACAAAAGGCCATTCATTTCATTTCTCTAACATAATTCTGGCCCAAAAAAAAAGAAAAAGTGAAGTGAATATTGGGAAAAATCTCTTGTGAATATAATTCCTTTGGCCCTCAGTTGGTTCATTTGTCTGACTCAGAGCAGAAAGGTATTTTTTAGAAGGTTTAGGTGCTGGGCAAACACTGTCATAAATTCCCCCCCATCACTCATTATGATTAAACTGCTGCTCATACTTGCTTACATAAGCAAAAATGAACAATATTTTCACTGAGCAGAAACAGGAAGACACCGGCTGTCAAACTGTCAGAATAAAGGACACAAGACGCTTTATTAAACCCACTGACTTTCCTCTGCTTTGAATACTTAGTTTGAATAAGAAAACATTTAAGCAGTGGTTCTGGTGGCGGTGTGAAATTACGTTCAATACCTTAATGATCACAGTTTTGGAACATACCACATTATTCTGTGGATCTGTCCGTGGTGCTGAAGTCTCCAGATGACAGGTCTATCAGCTCTGGGCTCAGAACAAATACACCAGCTGTGTTCTAAACCATATACTACATACTTCTATACTTATACTACATACTTATATAGTTTTATAATGAAATAATCTGAAAGTTCTGTGACCCTCCGTTCTTCAGTTATAACCTAATATGATTCTGACATTTTACTTAATTGTGACCTTGACCTTTGACCCTTACTCAAATGGATCATTGCATCTGATGCACATTAGCTACATTTATATGCCCATGTAATTTAATGGTGATATCTCCAGCATTCAATAATCTTTCCCGACATTGATTGATTATTGTAATCACTGTGTGTGTGTGTGTGTGTCTGCAGAGACATGTCATGCTATAACTCAATGAATACTGTAGATATCACCATTAAATTACATGGGCATATACATATGAGGTCACGGTCAAGGTCACAATTAATTAAAAGGTAAAAATCACTTGGTCTGTTATAACAGAACTTTCAGATTGGTACCAAACGATATGGAATCAGGATTTATAAATTCTCACAGATGGTGTTCTCACCCACAACCAATCATTTTTGAGATCTCTGGAGGTCAAAGTTGACATTTCGAAAAATTAACTTCTGTAACACTGTGTGTGTCAAGCATAGCCATATCACACTATAACTTAACCAATAGTGAATATATACAAATAACACAATTACCAATATTGCAAAAGGTCAAAGGTCAAGGCCAGTTGTCATAGAAAACATGAGATTGGCACAAAGTAGGGGTGAGATTAGACATTCTCTGAATACTTATTTTTTAACAACTACTTTTAGCGGCCTCATAAAGAGGAAGAACGATAAAGAAAAAGGATGAGAATTGGACAGAAAAGTGAGGATACAGAAAGGAAAGGGAAAAGAAGAAGGGAAGTGAGAGAAGAAAAAAGAATGAAAAGAAGAAAATGGAAACAAGGAAAAAGGAAAGAAAAGAAAAATAAGGACAACGGGAAAGAAGAAGAAGAGTGGATGTGGAGTCGTTTATAATCCAACACCTGTTTTGTTTTACTTATGACTGAAAGGGTTTGTGATATTTTGCTCCGTAAATGTTTGATGTGTGATTTCCAACATAATGTGTCATCGATTCTTACTCCAAGGAATTTATTTTCATGAAACGTTTCCATCACCACCCTGTCGATCCCCATTTTAGGTATTTGTTTTTACATGCGTCACTGAACAGTGAGGTGCTTTCATGTGTATAATGCAAATTGTACATGTGTATAGTGACAATACAAGCATTCTATTCTATTTTTTTCTATTATATACCAGTGTGCTTATTCTGTGGCTCTGTCTGTAGTGCTGAAGTCTCCAGCTGACAGGACCATCAGCTCTGGGCTCAGAACAAATACACTCACACTGGAATTTACTGATGCTGTTGGCTGGATGCCTGGGACTGCAGCTTCATGGAGCTCTAATTAAATACTCCTGTGTGAATTAATACATGAATAAAACACTGAAGCACAGATTATACACATCCGACTCAGATGCTGATTATATGACTTTTATGTCTGTATATGACGGTGTCAGAAGCAAAAACATCCTTAATAAAGTAGGTACAAGTGACTGACAACATACAGGAGTGTTCATCCTTCACTGTCACAGACCCTGAGCACATAGAAATTCTGCTTGAGTGCTCATGTCGACTCAGTGTACGCTACACTGGCTAAGCTAAATAATCGACCAAGTGGATCTCAAGGCGGTCCCAGAGGAGCCCAGCTGATCCTGAGGTGACAGGAGTCAATGCAGGCACTCTGTGTTGACACACACTGTCCAATCAACAGCATTTCTCCAATAGTATTTTTAAAAGGTGAAGGCCGTCCTTTTAAAAATACTTAAACCAGTGCTGGCAAACCTTTTAGAGCCATGGCACATCACAAGACACACCACCATGCAACACACACACACACACATATATATATATATATATATATATATATATATATATATATATATATATATATATATATATATATATATATATATATATCCAGAACGTGTTCTGGCACGCCATCACACATTAGAGGATGCGTTCTGCCACGCGCAATGGCACGCGTGCCAGAACGTTGTCGGTGGTCAGCATCCTGACTTTATCATATTCCACTCTCGGGATACGTGCATGAAATGCTCTGCGTACGTACTGGTGAAGTGGGTCTTGTCTGTTTTCACAACAGTTAAAACCTGTGACTGAAGTCCCCTCTTATCATCAACACAATGCGCCGTGATGCCGATATAACTCCGATTACTCAGTGAGGTCCAGTAGTCTCCGGTCAGCACCACTGTACTAGTCTGTTGGCGGTATCGATCTCGGCACATTGCTTCCGGTTTTCCGAGTTATGGAAATGCCCGAGGTTTAAATGCCACTGCGTTAGTCACACGTTAAAAAAAATTAGTGCCGTTAAAGGCCCGTTGTACAACTCAACTCATCCTTTATCACAGATGAGTAAAGAATGTGAGAAAACGTCAACAATCTTTAAATTCTTTTTACATTAGCGACAACAGTCGTTCAGCTCCATAATCCACCATTTTGTTTAGTCATTCCTAACTTTCTCCGGACTCCGTCAAATTTCAGACGCTCTAACTACGTCATCCTAAAAATTGATAAATGGTAAATGGACTGCACTTATATAGTTCTTTTCCACCTTCATGGTGCTCAAAGCGCTTTACATTAGCCTCACATTCACCCATTCACACACACACTCACACACCAGTAGGTTTCTAAGGTCTGTTGGTTTCTGTCCCCTGTCCAGTCTTTGTTTCCTCCGCACATCACTGAGGTGCAGCACTGCCCTCACTGGCTTGTAAGGAAGAGTTCTAATGGGGGATGTCTGCTCAGCTTTCGGGGAGGACCGCTGATGGTCACACACATGCACTAAATACTATAGTATATGTCTGCAAGACTGGAATATGTACTGATCTCAAGCACTGTTGACTCCCCCTCTGTGGGGTTAAAAACTATTCGTTACCTACTTTCCTATCTGCTCATTTGTTTTTTTTTGTTTTTGTTTTGTTTTTGTATATATGTCTATGTTTAGTACTTCAGTTATTGATTATTGGTATTGTTATTATTGTTATTTTATTTATCATCATTTTTGTACTATGCACTATATTACTATAAGATGAATTTAGGTTATTGGGGAAGTAAAGAAGGGGTAGAATTAAATAAGCTTATGCTTCATCCTACTTTTCGGACATGTCATTGTTATTATTATTATTATTGCTGTATTGATTATTGTTGCACTTTGCACATGTTCAAAATAAATCATTCAAATCAAATCAAATCAAGGTCAAAGGTCAGTCCTACTGACTAGTACCGTCCTATTGCATACAGAGGGATTTGAAAGACAACCTTTTAGCCCCGCCTCCCCTGACTATGAAGCACCACTAGACCCATACATGTACTGTAGAGGGATAGCACTGCTAGGCTAGCTTTGGCCCACTTCAGATTGACTCTCCTGCCTTAAAGCCTCATTTATGACCCAACAGTATTTGTTTTTTTGCTCACATACGGTGTAATCATGTCTTCTGAACACATTCAGCACTAACCCGCACCATCCATGTTTCTATTCCGATTACCATCTGTTAAATTATGTCTGTGCTCATTTTGGTTTCCTGCATTTGCTGGAATCAAAACCTATGAAAAAAATCTTTTTTTCAATCAACAACTTATTAATTTAAAATCACAGCAAGTTGATTCATCAAATTGTTTTCAGAATTCAAAGAAGCTGGTATTAGACTCAAGTCATATCCCCTCATTTTCATTCCTGAACGCTGCAGATTTTGATGGTTTTCAGCATCAGTGTGTGAATAAATCCATAATTACCTTCAGGGATATTGTAATGAGGATGTGACAGTTGTGCTTTTCCTTCCTCATGTTTCCAGTCTGTAGGAAATGGACTCTGCAGATTTGTATCTATTCACAGGCCTTTCTTTCAGGTAGGAGGGTTAAAAGTCTGACTGACAGATGGAATGAATAAACTCACATTAGAACCATTTCTATTTATTATTTAGTCATTTGACCCTGACTCTAAACCCTAACCAAGACCAAAGAGCTGCAGAGGGAACACAAGTGGTTTCACTTCAACTAGTATTGAATAAAATTTGGTAGTCTATCTTTTACTCCTCATGTTTATTTATTCTGTTAGGGTTAGAAATTCACATCATTCAACTGTTCTCTGGATGAGGAGAGAAGAAACAGAAAGGAAAATAGATAGAGGAGAAAATGGAGGAGGGCTGAGGGAACAACCCTAAACCGCCAAAGGCCTCTGGGGCAAAGTGTAACAGTTAAATCATTACAGATATTTGTATTTTATGCCAGTGTGAGGAGTACATGACATGCACTATTCGCCACCACAACGCAAGGGGCATTCTCACAAACTCACTAGGATTACCCACCTGGACCCCCACTCCCAACATTAGCCGCTTTCATTGTTGAACAGATTCATTTCCTCATACACTCAGGTGAATCCATACTCACACGAGTCGTCTTCAACAGTGACATTCATGTTCACAAAACAAGATGGAAGGGAAGTGGAAATGTATGTAGTGCAGATGTAGAATGGACCAATCAGAGGCCTCTGTTCTGGTCTCCTCTGCCCTAACCCTAAATCCCTAACCCCAGGTCTAACAGATGTGCACAGACTGCACTCATCAGTGAACAGACCTAAAGCATCTAAACTTGTGCTTGTGGACATGCGCTGCAGGAACCAGTGTTTTTATTCCCCACTGAAATCATTTGTGGTAAAAACATGCATCAGGCAGGTTGTACAGAAGCTGTGCGTTAATGGTGAATGAATGGTTGATGTTTCCTGTGGCTCCTCCTTTCATTTGAAGATGAAATTAAAGTTCAGTCATGGTTAGCAAAAGCTGGGATCAGCTGTTAGGTCAAAGGTCACCATCATTTGTCCAGAACACAGCTGTAGCTGGTGAGCAGCTGGAGGTCAAGGGTTCAGACGGTGGAGGAGTGGAAGGACCGGTGTTGTGTTCCAATGTCCGTACTTACTGCCCTTTCCGCACCGTCTTTGGTTTTGTCACTGGTTAATGTAGAAGGAAAACTTTACACACATTTGGCTACTTTGCAAGAACATGACACAGTTGGTTCAACGCACCAGTGTATTTTCAGTCAACAGAAGGACATGCTGATGGTGTTGGTGACCACGCATTCTCCAGAGGAACTGGAAATTCATATTCATGATGAACAACATACAAATGTGCATTTATTATAGTAAGAAAAAAAGATCTTTTTGCAGTTTCTGACGCAATTTCTGTTACGTGCGGCAAGCAAAATTAGATCCCATATTGGAATTGGAACAGCACTTACCCAGTGAAAAATGTACACGTACTAAGTACGGAAAGTGTACTGTGTATAAGTGTTCTCATGACAGTATGAATGTTAGAACACAGCACTGGACAACAGCACCACACAGGAGCTCAGAGTCAACAGAGTTTGTAGATTAAGACGCAGTTTACACAAGAATAACTGCGAGTGAAAACGACTAAATATTCTATCGGAAATGTCTTTCATTTACACGGCACCTGCAGCGCTGGGGTCTGAAAATGCAAAAATCTGAAGAGTGGGGAGTTTTGAAGATGAGCCAGGTCGTGTCTCATGTTGACATGTTAAAATGTTACACGTTAATATCGCAATGTCGCATGCACCTTTACATCACACTTAATGCGCTAAAACAACAGGTTGCACACGTTCACCGACAAACTGTCACAACACTTTATACAGGTCGACTCTTGCATCTCTTTTTTTGGGGGGGTGGGGTGGGGGGTCCATGTACCTCAAGGACCAGGATAAAGAACATGCTCATGCTCAACAGTGCCCTCTTATGGTTGTCAGTGTGAAAATAACATGTGAAATGTGTTCATTTCACATATAAGTTGTTCCGGAGTACAAGGCAAACTATGAAAAAAAACTGCAATTTATAGTCTGAAAAATACGGTGTATATATATATATATATAGTCCTTCCATATAATGAATAGAGCTAAATGATGTTGCTGCATCATTTAACAACAAACATCAAACAAACATGTAATGTCTATTGGGTTAGAGTTAAGGGAGGGGTAACACATGTGTCCATTTGCAGGTCTGGAGTTCAAAGGTCATGAGTTTGTGACTGACTGAAGTCCAACAGATGTTGACCATGGTCCAGGTCATCTGGCAGAGAGGTTAAAACTCCATCAAATTAGGATCTTTTATCTTCTCCTTCCTGTTAAATATTCACTGAACAGTGAACACTGAACTTCGAGTGCTTGAAGCTTTTCGGTGCTGGCCAGCTGCCCCCCACCCCCACCCCCCGAATCGTTCTTGTACCTGCTATTGTTTCCTTGATTGCTTCGTGCACCGTTGAGTTTGGCCTGAGGGATAACATCGATTAGGAAAAGCCCACAGTCGATGTATTATTATTATTCCTGCCTTCCTCAGCCGCGCTCTGCTCTTCACAACGACTTCTCCACTAGAGCCAATTAATGTCCGAACAGATGTGGAGCCCACGGCCCGGTGTCGCCTCAGGGTCACTCAGCCCAGAATCTAATCTCCTGCACAAAATTCCATTTCCATCATCATCGTGGCCCGAACCTGCCGAAGTTCGCTCCCGGCCGAGAGAGGGAGGGGCCACGTTCTTGGAATCACACGTTGGCGTTTCAGACAAATGGATGCACGACCTGAGAAGAAGTCATGAAGCGTGGAGGCCATCACCGCTGGGCTGAGGGGTGTGCAGACAGCTGCCAAAACGTGAGCAACGTTAAATGAGATGATGCGTCTCCGTTCCATTTGAGTCTTAATGTGTCACATAATTTAGTCTTTGAAGTGCACTTCTGTCTTTTCTTCTCCACATTTCATTCTGATTTGTGTGTTTGCTGAGAATGAAGAAGCAGATCCAAACATAGGGAAATGAAGCACCTGAGGCAAAAGTGGGACTTTACACTTGAAAGTGAAAAGCATTACTTATGCATTAGGTATGTCTTTGAAGAACCCAAACATGCATATTTCCCTATTCCTTCCCCCCCAAATAATACAGATAAAATCAATTATTCATTTGTAAATGTTTATTTCACTTCAAAAACTAGTATGACACAGGCCTTGATGTTGGAAAAAGCATTGGTGCCGTAACCCCAACACACAATGCCCTCAGCACAAGCTTGTTTTCAAACTTTTACATGCTGTCCTACAGAATGTTGAATTCCACTAGATACATATACATAGTCCGTCCATGTTTGGACCCATGTTTACTTCCACAAATACAAAGAAAACAAGGGGAAAAAGGGAATTATTTTTAATAAAGAGTTCCACAGTTCAGACACAAACTTAAATTATTATCTGGAACTTATAAAAAAAAAAAAGGTTATTTCACCATGAACATTTTTTCATTCCAATAAATACAGCCTGTAATTTCAAAGTTGATGAGGCTGAGAAAATTCATTCAATATGAAAAACTGTAAAATTAACAAAATAATCATCAGCCACAGTTTGGTAAAAGCTAGATGAAAATGTCCCAGGTTCCAACCACGTCAGCAGGGATGTTCTTGTCACCTGTGGAACATCAACATCATCAGGGGTTGTCCACTAACCAAGTGGTTGGTGGTTTGAATCCCACTCTGTCCTAGTCAGTCCGTTGTGTCCTTGGGCAAAGACACTTCACCCTCCTGCCTCCATTGTCACTCACACTGGTGTATGAATGTTTGGTGGTGGTCAGAGGGGCTTCTGTCAGTCTGCCCCAGGACAACTGTGGATATATATGTAGTTTACCACCACCAGTGGGAGCATGTGAGAGTGAATGAATAATGGGTCACTAATGTGAAGCACTTTTAGTGGCCAAAGAAGCACGATAGAAATCCAATCCATTATTATCATTCAATATTATCAACTGCACACCAGTGTGTGTGAGATTAACAGGAACAGGAACAGGTGGAACCCAAGAGCTTCTGGAAGTCCAGTTCGACCGCTAGTGTCTATTTTGACGACCACCACAGAAGGTTATTGTCCTGTCCCTGCCATGGCCTTATCAAACTACTTCCATCAGTTGTTCGGCCGTGTTAGCGGTGTTACGTGCAGGTGCACAGCTGTTAGCAGAGTCAATGCTAGTGCATTGATCGCTATCGAGGGAAAGTAGCTCCAAACAATTACAAGGTGTGAGTTTTTGTTCCATGACAGTTTTGTTTTGTAAATAAATCACTCATTCCAACACAAACTGTTTTGAGAAGAAACACGTATTTTGTTGACCACAGGAAACCTGCCGGGACTACTTCTGCTTTGACCAAAACTGCAGTCTTTATGTGTGAAACTTTTCATTTTGTTTTGTGTTGTTTTGTTTCTTTGTCCTCGCACTGGTTGGATTTCTCTTTTTTCCCCCGAATTGTGCTATATGTGAAAAACGAAGCAAAGATTTAAGTAAGTAAATACAATTCTAAGTCAAATCAAACATGAATAGTTAAATTATTTGGTGAATAAAGATGCATTTGCTTATTTAAAAAGAAGAATAATGGGAAAAAAAACACGGATAACGATTGGTTCCAAATTGAATTTGTAATGATTGTGTATTGCTTTGATCCGCGTTCGTTAACTGTAGCCGCATGCGTGTAAATACATACACTCATAGCCTTGACTTCCGTGTTTAATCCGCACAAGTTACTCACAGTTTTTCTCTGTGTTAAATTAAATAAATAACTAAAATATGCATTATTTTCTGCTAAAAAGATCTTCGGGAGGTTGTCCGTTTAAATATAAGAATTATAAGAATTAAACCAAATATTAGTGTCCAACTGTAAAACTGTCGGTAAAGTACTGTTTTTGAGGTTTTTGACACAGAATATGAATAATGATTGTTTTTGGTCTTTTTTTTTTTTCATTTGTGTTGACTTTGTAAAGTGAAATAAAAATATAAAAATGAAAGTAAAATGCAGCATAATTCAATTGTTGGTTTTCTGTTTCCAAACAAAAGTCAAATAAACCAGTTGTTTTTTCTTTTTTAATTCCCATTCATAAACGGCAAATCCAAATACCAAAATATACACGGACCAAAAACGCATCACTAGACAAGACACTTGGTTTTTTTTTCTCATTTTCTTATTTTTGGTTTTATTTTGAAAATTGAATGAACGAATGATACACGCATTAAAGACGATGATGTCAAACAGATTCATGTGAACAATAGTGAACTATCCCTTTAACAAAAGAACAGCTTACGTCAGCAAAAAACACAACTGCAGGAATGCCATGTGAGCAGAAAACAAAGAACAAAGCTTAAAAAAAACACACAGTAAATTAAAACACAGTTTAAGAGTCAATAATACGACAGTCAAAATGTCATATTGTAATATTCCATCCCACCCCCAAACCTCTAACCATAGAAGTCAACTCTCGCAGCCCACGTCTTCCTGCCATTTGAATCCATTAATTCCGTGCAGTCTCTTATCGTCCCGTTCCGCCCAGTCCTGTTGTACTTTTGTCTTCTTATTTATTATTACTGAAACCACAGGGAAGACAGAGCACCACCTAAATACCAGCAGATAAACGATAAAGTGACGCAGTTGGCCATAACAAGGCTATTTCAGTCGGCCAGACAGTTCATTTTCTCTGTAAATGTTTCATTCCACAATTTATCTCTGACACATAAATTGTATTTGAGCCGGATCTTCCAAGGGCTAAAGTGAAGTCCCTCCTCTGCAATGTTAAATGACCTCTGGAACAATTTGATTATGATGTCTCGCTGACAGACAGATTTATCACGGGTGCGGAGCCGTGTAATGGATACGAGTACCGCCCGGTGACAGGAGAAAAGAGGGTGGGAGTGAGGGATGAGCGACAGAGGAGTGGAGGAAGGAGGGAATGGACTGGAAAGCCCAGCTAAGTAATCCATTTACATGTCTGTCATAGGATAAATAAATGACAAATGACTATTCTGTCCACAGCCCTAGTAAATGTGAATTACAGCTCCAAAGTAGCGGCGCCGTGTTAACTTCACTCAGTGCAAATGGATCCTGGAGGAGCACTTTCACCACAAAACTGTAAACACTGATTCCATTTATGAGCCGGTTTGAAGCCAGAGCTGCAGGTGCTGGCACTAGTACCCATCAGATCCACCCACTAATGAAGCCAGATGGGCCTTCCTTAACTCCGCCTACACCTCTGACATGTTTGCAGATGCAGCACAGAGGTGTTAAAGGTGGGATGAGCCATAATTCAACACAAGGGGCCGACAACAAAACAAGTCTGTTGGAAAAATGTCAGCGTCCAGGTTTAACTGGTCTGTATTCAAGACGTCCTCCCATCTGCACTGATTGTCTGTCAGCACTTGGCTGAACTCCAGAACACGACGCACAATGAAACACAAAGGCAGTCGAGAGGCGGCTGACATTTGTTTGGAGACCTGCGTCATGTCTGGGGTCACACTACGATGGATGGAAGGCCCCGTGTTAACATCTTCTGCTGATGGAGACCTCTGCCAACGCATCAACTGCTGACATTATTCTTCTGCCTGCACTTTCATATCAATCACATCATCCCAATGTTTCCTCAAAGAGTGAAGAGGACAGATGGAAGTTGAGGAAGGAGAGTGTGAGGACATCCTATCTGTCAGAAAGTGCATCAGGGCAGGAGAAATAATTTGACTAGTCCTGACAGACCTTTCACTTTGCCTTTCCCTGAAGCAGGCTTCTGTCAGGCTGACACAGGACCACATTTTTACCCAGAGTATTGACTGTCAGGCTATGCGCGACACTGACGTGGGGCTGGGATCAAGATACGCCTGCAGCCCACGACCTATAACCAGTAGATAACTAGTGCATATAAACTTTTTTGTTTCTATATGGAGCCATTTTTTGGGACAAAATTAAACATATTCACAGGAAAGACACGCATGCATATTTGGGATATGCATGTGTCTTAGGTTGTAGTTGAGCATGAAGTAAATATTTGAAAACTCTAAAATTACTCTATTTGTACTTATAATGTGTTGTGTGTTTGATATTCGTCAGAATAGAAAAGGTACAAGTACAATGTCTTCAGCACGAATAGGAATTTGTGAAGAAAGTGTTCAAAAATATGTCCTCACGTCACAGACATTATCCATTGAACACAGAAAACAGAAAGAATTCAATGTTGTAACTTTTCCATTCGTATTCTGACATACAACACATAAGTACAAATGGACAATAAAAAAACAAAAGTGACCAAAATATTCAATAAAATTTACAAAAGACCAAAATATTCAGGAAAATGAACAAAAAATACCAAAACATTTAATAAAATGACATTTTTTGACACTTTCTTCCATCTGAGAAATTCATATTCATATTGAAGACAGTGTACTCATAACTTTTCATTTCGTAAATGCAATTTTTGATGCAACTTTTTGATTCATATTCTGACAAATATCCAAACATACAATACATAAGTACAAATGGACAATAAAATGAACAAAAATGACCAAAATATTCAACTAAAAAAATGACCAAAACATTTAATAAAATGACATGTTTGACACTTTCTTCCTTCTGAGAAATTCATATTCCTACTGAATGTAGAATGTACTCATAACTTTTCATTTCGTAAATGCAATTTTTGATGCAACTTTTTGATTCATATTCTGACAAATATCCAAACATACAATACATAAGTACAAATGGACAATAAAATGAACAAAAATGACCAAAATATTCAACTAAAAAAATGACCAAAACATTTAATAAAATGACATGTTTGACACTTTCTTCCATCTGAGAAATTCATATTCCTACTGAATGTACTCGTAACTTTTCATTTCGTAATTGCAATTTTTGATGGTGGAACTTTTTGCTTCGTATTCTGACAAATATCAAACACACAACACATTATCATTTTAGAGTCTGCAAAGTTCATTGTATGCAAATAATATTTTATACTCAACTACAACCAAAGACACATGTATATCCCCAATATGCATGCATTACTTTCTTAAAATATTTCCACCTTTTTTTCTTGTATTTCTACAGCAGCACAGTGTCCAAAAACACCAAAACCAAACATTCAAACCTTTCTTGGGTTCATGACAGACACTACACTCACAGTAGTCAGTCTTTCCATTGTTCTAAGTTCTGGGTTCAGTTTGTTCCAGTTTTTGTCCATTTCTACTTCTTCTAGTCACAGTTTTTCAAGTGTTTTTTTCCATTGTATACATGTTCCTTTAATAATTCCGTCCTTTGTGGTTCCCTCTAATAGCTTTTTTTTCTGACAGCAACTAAAAGTACAGTACTTTAACCCAGTATCTGTTGTTTTCCACTATTATGGGTAGCCTTAACATATATGAAGCAAGTTTAACACGTGACCACACTCCTTCAGTTTGAATATTTGACATAAACAGTGTTATATACATTTAAAAAGATTCATTTGAAAGGGCCACTCTTCCACTCTTTGATCATAATGTGAATATTTGCTGTAATCAGCTGATATTCAAAATATTTGGTTTCTATGGAAACCCCTGTAGTTGATGCAGTGCTTGTCATTACATTTTAATGTTGATGAAATATTAAATGTTGGGTTACAAATCTTCTTACATGGGTTTTTGTTGTTACCTTAATAAATCATCTTCATTAATCTTCCTTTGACGAGTCGAACGTCTTTCAGTTAATGTCTGCACAGATTATGCAAATGAGCTCAAGAGAGACATGTTACTGTCATCAATACATGGAAAGGAAACACACACACACACACACGCAGATCCTTCTTCCAACACCTTTATATAGGCAGTTTTTACATGTATCTCTTTTATATAATTAATTTTCTCTATATGCATCTCTCTTGTTTTATAGTCAGTCTCTTTCTTTGGATCTGTTGGATATAGTTTTCTCTTTATATAAACTAGTGCAGATCCTGTCGAAAATGTGAGATTGTTTGTGACTAATATGTTGTGGAAATGGGTGAAATTGGTTAAAAGGACCCCCCCCCCAGTTGAGGAATTCACATACACAAGGGGTGCCCCCCTCCAGAGCTACTATCCTGCATGTTTTAGACACATCCCCATTCCAACACACCTGACAGTCATTATCAGACTTCTGCACGTGTGTTGGAAGGAGGATACATCTAAAACATGCAGCTGGAAGACCAGGATTCAACACCCTGGACATACGTGGTCATGGTCATGGTTCCCTCTTCCACATGATTCAGTTTAACCCTTTAACTCCTGAAACTTTAGCAGTTCTACAGTAAAAAAAAGAATGAAAATAACCAACAAAATGAACAAAAATGGCCAAAGTCAACAATAAAATTAACAAAAAAAATAATTAGTAACATCAAGGAAGTAACACACAAATGGAGCAAAATTAAAGAAAACATAATAAAATAAAAAAAAAAAGTAAAATGTAGATAAACAAACAATGAGCAACAAAATGAGTGTCTTACTTTGTTCATGTTACTAATTATTTTGTCAGTTTATTATTCATTTTTATTCATTTTATTGTTGATTTTGGCCATTTTTGTTCATTTTGTTGCTTATTTTAATTCTTTTTACTGTGGAACTGCTAAAGTTTCAGGAGTTAAAGGGTTAAACTGATTCATGTGGAAGAGGGAAATATCTAAAACATGTAGGACACCGGCCCTCGAGGACTGGATTTGGACACCCCTGATTTATCTAATGGGTCTGTCTTTTCCAAGTGTGCTATTAGCACAACTCTAGGCTAGTGCTAATAGTCAGTCTCTTTATATATATATATATATATATATATATATATTTAGTTTTCTCTTTACGTGTACAGTATCTTCTTTTATATAGTCTCTTTACATATACATTCACTTAGCTGTATGTATATCTTGTTCTATTTAGTCTATTTTAGTTATTTATATACTGTACCTCTTCTTTTCTCGTATAGAGACCACCTCTTTCAGTCGTATATATACACTCTTCCCTCCAGTGCAGCTGCTGTTTCACCATCAAACATAAAACGGCTTCTTAACGCACGTCTGAACCAAATTAATGATCGTATGATGCAAATGTTTTGCCTCTTTTGCACAGAATTTTCACACATTTCTTGTTTTGACAGTTTTGTGGCTTTTGAATAAATCGGACTCAGTGAGTCAACTGCAGAAATTAAACTTGCAGTTGATTTACAGCAGGCGCCTGTTAATAAATGCACGTTTGTGAAATGGCTCTGGTGACATTTGGACGTGTCAAGCTGTGACGCTATAGGAGCTTTCTACGCCATCAATTATCAGCAGTCGTGTTATCAGAGACCACAGAACACCAACTGCTTCTTTTTATAGACATCTGTAGACACTGGTGGATCCACGTGGGTCACATGGTTTTAAACTGGAGGACCAAACATCTGTGTCAGAGAGATTTGGTCCCATTTCACCCCTTAATGGGGGGGGGTCTGATGTAAAGCACTTACTGCTACATCCACCATGTATGAAAAGTGTGATTTAAATAAAGTTTGACTGACTGAACGTACATTCACACCGAATGCGACAGGGACAATCTGAGCGACGAGCTGCCATTCATTCCCAATGTCCGCTGGTGACGAGGGCCAATTCAGGCGACGGCGAGCGACGTGAAGTGAGCAAATTGAAGGATGAGGAAAAGTTGAGAAATTTCAACTTTATGCAAATGAGGAGCAGCAACAGACAACTGTAAGATGATCTGGATCCTTACAGAGGAAAAAAAATGGGAGGAGAAGAGAGCCGATCATGGAGGAGAAACTGATAATTGTGTTTTTTTTGAGGATGTCATCATCAGACTGACTTTTATCCAGTCTGAAGTAACACTGGAACCAAGCATCACCAAAGCCGAGCTCCTGAACCAGCCGCTGAAATGCCCTGTGGAGATGTGGTGTTCTCAGGACGTTATGGACCCAGAAGGCCCCAGAAGGACCAAGAAGGACCAAGAAGGACCAAGAAGGACCCAGAGGGCCCCAGAAGGACCCAGAAGGCCCAAGAGGGACCCAGAAGGCCTCAGAGGGACCCAGAAGGACCAAGAAGGACCCAGAGGGACCCAGAGGGACCCAGAAGGACCCAGAGGGACCCAGAGGGACCCAGAGGGACCCAGAGGGACCCAGAGGGACCAAGAGGGACCAAGAAGGACCCAGAAGGACCCAGAAGGACCCAGAGGGACCCAGAGGGACCCAGAGGGACCCAGAGGGACCCAGAGGGACCAAGAGGGACCCAGAAGGACCCAGAAGGACCCAGAAGGACCCAGAAGGACCCAGAAGGACCCAGAAGGACCCAGAAGGACCCAGAAGGACCCAGAAGGACCCAGAAGGACCCAGAAGGACCCAGGCTCTATGTTTATGCAGCACATATGATGAAGCAACACAAACAAGGCTTCCCACAGTGACATTCATGTTGAAGGAGGAAACCAAGATAGAACACCTATATATAGACTACACCTCTTTCCCTCCAAAATAAACTCCTTATTTGTCTGGACATACCACATAGGTAAAAGCATAATGATTAAATATAATGATCTTATGTCTTATAATGATCACATGGTTGTGTTCATGAGTAGTTGTTCATTTATCAGAATCACTCATTTAGTCATGAATTATATAATTTTAATTATTACAGTAGATGTGAAAATAACGACTACTGTCACAATGTGTCCGCCTGGACTGACAACATGTACACAGCAGCTTGTAGCTTGATTTTTGTGAATTGTGGACGATGACGACGGATGCAGCGTGACGGCAATATCCGGAAAGACTAATAAAAATACTTGAGGACATAATATCTGTGTGGTACAGACATAAATGGTCAAACTTTTCTTTTCGGCACCAAGTCTTCAGTTCATGGGGATTTTTATTTGTTGCTCATTTTTCAAAGTTGTTACCAGCGACTCACTTTGAATTGATTAAGAACGATTGTGATTGGTCGATCACTGGCTGCAGTGTGTGTCACATACCCTTGAAATTAGATAAAAACACAGTAATTTAATTTGTGTCTGACATTACAAGACCTGTGATTTAACTATTGCACACACATATATTGTGATGTAGATGCTCAAATGATATATTGTGCAGCTCTAATTTGAATTTGTAAGTGCATGTAAATGTACTGACTGTGTGTGTGTGTGTGTGTGTGTATTAGAAATGTTTATTTACAGCATTGAAGCTGGTTATCGCTGTTGGATAAAACTGTTTTTGAGTCTGTTTGTTCTTGTTCTGATTGTCTGGTATCGTTTTCCTGATGGTATCAGTTGGAAAATGGAGTGTCCAAACTGCTGTTGACATTCGTCCTGTTGGAATCACAGTACCGGTGTTTGTTTTTTTCCTAAGACCTGACAAAGACTCTGCTGACGAAGCACCTGGCCCAGATTCGGCTCCAGCTGCAGCAGTGTGATCAATAGATTAGGATTCACCAGGACCAGTGTGAACCAGCCCCCGCTTCAGCCAGAGAAAAAACACAGTCAATTAAGTTCAAAGGAAAATGCGCAAGCGATTGATTAAGGAGGCAAGAAAGAGGCCAATCAGCAGGACAGGCCACGCCCCCTTCTACCAAACACAAGTCAGTGCATCAGAGCAGAGTCACAACATTAAAGGGAAAATGACGTTCCGTAGAACTCTCCAGAACCACATATGGGCTGAACAAGGCCTTTAAAAGACAGCTGTAGACAGGAACTAGAAGACCAAACCAGGACGTTGGGGACACCGGAATGGTAAGTGAACTGTATTTATAAAGTACACTGTATCCACCAGTGGGTGCCCAAAGCGCTTTACGATTCCTCACACACCAGTAGACGGCTGCTGCAGATACACTAGCGCTGCGTTACCCTAGTGGGAGCAACTTAGGGTTCAGTGTCTTTTCCCAAGAACACTTTGACATGTGGACGGCCAGGGACGTGAATCGCCAACCCCTTGATCATTGGACGACCCGCTCTACCAACTGAACCACAGCCGTCCTGAGTAATTAACTGACAGATCACACAGACTGGATGTGTGTTGAATCCCATTTCACCCCTCAGCCCTACCCCTACCCCTTCAAACAGAGCTATAAGGGTTAGGTCTTGAAAAACACCTCCCATGCATTGGGACATCCCTTCAACACTCGCCTTTACCAACACCACATTTACATGAATAGTGATTTTTTTTTTCCATATGCGTTTTATGGTGAAAATGATCATTACACACTGTGACAATGTTAAACTTTATACAACAGTTATTACAACTTAAAAAAAAAATAATTATGGTGAAAATACTACTTCTGTGTACTTCTTTCATAGATGCCGCCATTTTTAAAAGAATTCACACTGTATTCTGGGAAATTTGTCATTCCCCTGTGTTTGGAGTCTACCTCTGGAAAACCTCCAGTTGAAGGGGTATAAAGCCCCCACCCCTACCCCTACACGTGGATGTGCAGACCGAGGGTAAGGGGTGAAATGGGATTCCGCCTTGATATGGGCAGGTGATGCACTGCGAGCTCAGCGAGCCAACTGATTTCTGACAACAAAAATGGCGGCCGCAGCTGGAGGAACTGGAGATGAACAATTTCGTTATAAGTATATTTTGGCAAATAATCATGTTAAAATTTCGAAATATGGTGTGATATGTTAGTCCGATCATTGAATTTTGAACACTAATGTCAGAAAATATCTGACGAGGTTAGTTAGCTAGCTTAGCGTCAAGCTAACTGCTATCTGCCGAGCGTTTCGAAAGCCCACCACCACACCACATCGGGGCAAATTTTTCAGTCTAGTTAATGTTGTGCATTTGTAATCGGTGTTCATTTGAACATGAATATCCAGGTCTTATCCATATTTCAATAAAATCGACGGAGAAACTTCAGGTGAAGCTTCGGTTAATCAAGCGTCACTGCTCTGCTGGATACTCCAGGTAAATAAACAGAACCAACACAACAGGCAACACAGCTGGGACCACCATTTGTCCTCTGTGTAAATAGTAGTCAGCTGCTGTCAGTCTCGCGGAGGGGTGGTTTCATATTTGGCGGGGTAGACTTGTCAGCGTGTGACGTGAGCATGTTTGTTACGTTCACTTCGCGAGTGGTGTCCCATTTTCAGGGGGAATTATTTCCCCTTGATGAGTGGAATTTACTTTTTAGGGGCAATAAAAACCAAGTGGAAGTTTTAAGGGGGAGAAATGGGACGGGGCCAAAGTGTGTCAACATGTAATTAACCAACTACAGTACATGTGAGGAGCTAAATCACACCTGAAATGAAAATGAGAAAATATTAGAAAAATATATATAAAAAATGTATTTAAAAACTGTTAAAAACACACAGGTCTGCAGAGGGTCCCAGCCAATGGACAAGCCAAGTGTTTCTTCAGACAGATCCCCAGCTACCAGCCCTGAACCACTTGAGTAGAAAAGGGTTAAAGGTCATCTTTTACAGATCTTCACTCTGCTCTTAAAGGCATTTTGAAAAATATCCATTTTTGTCAAAGAAGACGATACAAAGCCTGAACATGAAGAAAACTACGCGTGTGTATTCTAGCCAGTACCTGAGCACAGATCAAACATAAGTCTGTGAAACACTGAAAACATGAACAATCAATTCTCCTTGAAGATACTGCACACCTGAGAAAGAGAGAGAGGCAGTGCCACAGAAACATGTCAACCCTCACACGACCCACCGTAAACCTATAAACCAGTCCAGTTCTTCTGGTGTCAGTATGGTTCTCTACTTGCTCCTGGACTAGACCCAGTTTATGGAATGAAGAACAAAATTAAAACTAATTCCATGATTCCAGGTTTTTAAATTTTGTCACATCTCAATGACGTAAAGGCACGGCTGGACTGGATCAGGATTTCAGTCCAGGAATATCCTGCAACATCCAGGACAATTCCAGCACCACGGAGGTGGAAAAGAAAAGAAAAACTACTTTTTTTTGGGAGGGGGGGGGGCAGATTATTCACCTTGACATGTTTCAGTTTATGCTTCACATCCACTCATTTAGAAACAAACCAACAGAAAGAGTTTAAACCAGTTAAACCAGTCAAACCAGTCAGACCAGTTAAACCAGTCAAACCAGTCAGACCAGTTAGACCAGTCAAACCGGTTTGACCAGTCAGACCAGTCAAACCAGTCAGACCAGTTAAACCAGTCAAACCAGTCAGGCCAGTCAGACCAGTTAAACCAGTCAGACCAGTTAGACCAGTCAGACCAGTCAGACCAGTTAGACCAGTTAGACCAGCCAGACCAGTCAGACCAGTTAAACCACTCAGACCAGTTAGACCAGTTAGACCAGTCAGACCAGTTAGACCAGTTAGACCAGTCAGACCAGTTAAACCAGTCAGACCAGTTAAACCAGTCAGACCAGTTAGACCAGTCAGACCAGTGAAACCAGTCAGACCAGTGAAACCAGTCAGACCAGTTAAACCAGTCAAACCAGTCAGACCAGTCAAACCGGTTTGGCCAGTCAGACCAGTTAAACCAGTCAGACCAGTTAAACCAGTCAAACCAGTTAAACCAGTCAAACCAGTTAAACCAGTCAGACCAGTTAAACCAGTCAGAGCAGTGAAACCAGTCAGACCAGTTAAACCAGTCAAACCAGTTAAACCAGTCAAACCAGTCAGACCAGTCAAACCGGTTTGGCCAGTCAGACCAGTTAAACCAGTCAGACCAGTTAAACCAGTCAAACCAGTTAAACCAGTCAAACCAGTCAGACCAGTCAAACCGGTTTGGCCAGTCAGACCAGTTAAACCAGTCAGACCAGTTAAACCAGTTAAACCAGTCAAACCAGTCAAACCAGTTAGACCAGTTAAACCAGTCAGACCAGTTAAACCAGCCAGACCAGTTAGACCAGTCAGACCAGTTAAACCAGTTAGAAATACACACACATGGCTTTTGTGACAATCCAATAGTAAAAGTCCCTCCATAATAAAAGGCTTGATGGGGTTTTCAACCCCCAACCAAGCCTCCGAGGCAACTGGGCCTGGAAGGCACTCCCTGCCCCCCAGCGGCTCTAACCAGGGCCAGACTGGCAGACCACCGGGAAAAGTCCCGGTCATCCCGTGTGTCAATCCGGGCCTGTGTAAAGGTCAGATAAATGCAACAGGTCCGTTCACACTCACGTATGAAAGTAGTCTGGGTCTGAATCATGCTGTTCAGACTAGAACAGATCAGTACCAGGTCACATATGGGTTCAACTGAGCCACATTTGTCTGAACATTTCATAGACCAGGATCTAGACCTTCGTTGGAGAGATTGGCCCAAAATAAGGGCGACAGTTTGAGAATGCTTCAGTTTCCTTCGCCTGCAGCCGTCCATGTTATCCACCACGGTCTTGAATAAACACAAACCAGGAGCTGGGGCAATTACTTCTGTTTCTGGGGCTGTAAAGTACAACAGAGAAATGTGTGTTTAAAGTGTGTGTATGTGGAATAAACTCTGAAAAACACTCTTTATCTGCAACATTTGCAGGACCCTTATCAACTCTCAACTAAAAATAGTCACAGTGTTACATGCAAGAGCTGCTCATTATGACTTTTAGATCCAGAACTATTGCACTGGACTGTTTCTGCAGATAAAGAAAAACAAGGGTGTGACAGCAGCTGTTGTGTTTTGGTCTGGGCGGTGCAAACACAAACCAGCCTGAGATCCAACTGTTCCTGATCCAACTCTGCTGTAGTTCTGCATCATCAGACCAGCTGATTCTTCTCATTAAAGTATCGTATCAGTAGCCATTTTTCCATTCAACCTCAAATTTCACAAATCTAACTCGCGCATAAAGATGTACCTCATGGAAAACGACAATTTTGACTGAAGGTTCTGCGCAGAATAAACAGTTATTCATTAGATTCTGTATCGATGGTGAAAGAGTTGGTCACATATTCTACTCTGAAGCAGATTATTTCTATAAAATGTTAGATCAGTTTATTTCTAAAGTGATACAGATGAAGTGAACATGTAGTAAACAGTCAACACCACAGGAAGTACCTGAACCAAGACCTGAACCAAGACCTGGTCATGACACTGCCTCCACAGGTATTAGGCATGATGGGTAATCAGTTGGGTCAGGGTCATTGTGGACTCCTCAGACCACATTCACAGTCTTTCTGCTTTTTATAAACTCACGGCTGTTTCACACATGAGAAACTCCTCCCTGCATCACTGGTTACCATGGTAACACATTACTGAGTATAATCACTACACAGTGGCAGACTGGTCTGTGCTCAGTTCAATCCATGGTGACTGTAGTTTTTTTTTAGTCAGTAAATAAAATGTGGGCACGTGTGTGTGTGTTTGTATTCAGATTTGATCATGTTAAACCCTTTAAAAATGATTCAAGTTTACACATTTTGTATGAAATATGTGACCCGCCACCACGAAACCAGGCATAAGTCGCGCTGAGCCGTTCAGAGCTACAGCCAAATTTAGGCTGGAAGGTGATTTGTTATTTGTGTTTACACCTTATCAAAAAACAGTACCTTAACACCTCTATGTTCACTTCCTGTGGTCATTACATTGAAATCCAATCAATAAAGGTGTTTATTGAGTCAATTATTTAAGCGGTGACAAAAGTTCAGGTATTGCTGCGCAAAGACAAAGACGACTTCCACCTCTTTTCGCCGAACAAAACGATCTCCGTTCCGTGGGTAAACACCCAAGTGTTTGGTACGAGGTAAAAGCTTATATTGAATGTTCTGTCCAATGGTGTAAGCCAAATGATTATAATACGTCACACTTCTGTCCTATTATTATAATATATAAAACTTCTGTGACATGTCCATCAGAGTGTCCTTTAACATCTGTCAACAATTTGTGTCAATCGGATACAAATTATTATGCGTTGCTAAGGACTTCCTACCCCAAAACAGTCCAAAACTTTAACGGACAATATCTAAAAATATGCAAATTGTAAAATATGTCCAAATGTGGATATTAAAATGACCATAACTTTGGTTCTACTTGTGATAGAAACATCATTTTTTCACCATCTTAAACCTTAGTTTCCACTCTACCAAGATAAACACATAACTCTGTTTGGATTTACACACACTTATGCCTGGTTTACTGGTGGTGGGTCACATATGTGTTAAAAGTCAAAGAAAATGTATATTTTAGGTGTAATGTTTTGGTGTCAGTGCGTAAATGGGTCTTCACTGACTGAACATTAAACCATTCAAATGAACCAGACATGTGGGTCATTTTCATATCATTGTGTTTGTTTTGTCACTTTCACTTTCAACAATGTTTGATGACGGACATTTGGTGAAATATTGATCCAAAGACGATTGACTTTGACCACTTTTCATAATCTTCCTAAAATGCACGAGGCGTACATCGTCAAAGTGGGCGACAGCATGACTTTTCAACAACCATTTTCCAGGATGTTTTTTTTTCCCACAAATTCGAAAAGATCATGAAATTTCAGCAACATTTCTTTTATTGGTGCTGATGGGATGATGGCTGCCTTCTCCATTTTTAATCATCTCCTGTTTCACTTTTGTTAATAACACAGTCACTTCTTTTCATTTTCATCAGAATCACTTTCTTTGGGTTCATGATGAATAATGAATACACACTGTAAGAAAGTTTAAATGAACACACTGGGGAAAAACTCACCAAACAGTAACTCTGTCCTTTTAAACCTGTTAGAACTATGTGATGAATAAGGGTCAAAGGTCACCAAAGGCATCATGGGTAGCTCCCTCATAGCTAATGAGATGATATGTACAGTTTACTCAAAAGTACAGTTCGTATTTACGTACAGTACTATATTTACATGTCAGGGGTTCAATTTCATAAATGTAATCAGAGATAAAAAATTGACGTCAAGATTTTTTGTAACTTTCATTATTCGTTAGCTGAGTCTTTCGTAAGTTGAGGTATGACTGTATTTGGTTTGTTCACCGACTGTAGCCGTGCTGAACTCTGCCCGTTTCATCAGCTGTGGGTGAGATGATGACATGAGGCGAGGTCATAACTGCACCTTTCTGCACCACACCAGATTGTTTTACACTTCTCACACACACACGCACACACACATACACATACACACACACACATGCACGCACACACGCACACACACACAGTGTTTGGACTCTGAAGGACTGGGAGTGCTGTGCTTTTTCTAAGGCCCATGTTCATCCATCTGTAACATGTCCTTTGGCTTCATAAATGGGCTGAGAGTGAACAGGTGCAGGTGTCCTCTTTTCCTCCTGCCGCAGACTTGGGCCCAAAGGGAGCTCACTCAGGGACTGCTGGTGTGAAAAACCTCTTGTGAACCAAAAGTGGAAGGTTTGACAGATTGCAGGCGGTTGCAGCATGAAAGGAAGAACTCATGATTGTTACAACATTGGCTATAAACTTATACCACTGACACTTCCACAGCCAACCCCCCCCCCCCCCAAACCAAACAGGTTACCAGGCTGTCAATATGAGCTCTACATCCACTTGGATTTGGTTCTGGGTACAAACAGTCATATAATGGAAGGAAACCTGTTTATGGGTAAAAAGGAGAAGCAGTGTAGAACAGAGTCCTGCACGGTTCTGATTTTGACAAACCGCAACCGCCCGTACCCATCATGTTCAAACCCGTATCCGACCCGTTTTCCGACGAAAAATAAAATAAATCCGCACCCGAACCGACCCGCTATATATGAACCCGATATCCGACCCGAACCCGGAAGAAAATGTCAGATAGCCAAACTTAAATACAAACATTTATTGCCATGAATATACTGAACAGTGACATAGCCAAGGCAGAGCCAAATAAAAATGTTGTTAAACAGTAGCAGACAAATAATAAACTTAAAAAATATTTTTATCTGTGAGCTCACACACACACACACACACACGCTTGAAAAACGCATCAAGAAGGAAGCCGACAGGAGGCAGCTATACAAGTCCAAACTAAAGAACAGTTTTTAGCCTATGAACCGCAAATTAGACCCGCGATCACCCACGTCCGACCCGAACCGAACCCGTATCCGACACAGCACAACATTTTTCACCCGTTTCATGAAAATCTGCGGTTCACCCACAGGTATCCGAACCTGTGCAGGATTCTGGTGTAGAACTAAACTACTGACCACAGGCCCATGCAAACATACTGATACAAACTTATACTCAGGGTATGATGTATCCACAAAAAAGAGAGGAGGGGGTTCACAGAAAAAAGCTTGCCTTGGATGTTATGACCCTCATTCCCATACGAAGAACATAACAGAGGCTCAAATCACTAAATATTTAAAATAAATTATTTTCTCCTATGGTTCAGTTCATGTGTTTTTTTTCTGCTGCCCACCTGCGAGGGCACGGTACAGCGGTGCTTCTGGGACCAGGGTTCGGTTCTCTCCGGCCAGCGTCAGGTCAAACTGAGCGCATGAGACCCGTCTCCGGACGGGCCATATTCGAACCGGGACCTCCCCCCGGTCTGGGCACATTTCCTCTGAACCAGGAATGGTCAGTGGGAAGGTGTTTCGTGAGTCTGACTGTGAGCTTTACCCCCCCCCCCCCTCTGCCAAGGCTTCGCTACATGTGTGTTCAAACCGTCAGAAAGACTCCTAGACCACAGGACCCTATGGTGATGAACAAAACCCACCCCCCGCTTATACAAACATCGCACACTTATACTCAGACATACTTGTATTCAAGCAGGTGCAGGACAGTTGTCAGTACCATTCACTGTAGAATTAGAAAACTGAAATTTTTCAGATTTTTCCTGATGAATTAAATACATATTTACCATCATCTTTATTTGCCAGATAAATAAATAAACAAAAAAATAAAAACAGATGCCAAACAGAACAAATAAATATATACTACAAACATTTAACTTATACCAGTTCCTCCACATTGGGGACTGATAATGAGTTATACTTTAGGTGAGGATATTATTATTATATATTATTATGTTGTTCTATGACCTGTTTAAGCCACAGATTCATTTATATTCAAGGTTCCTTAACACTGATTTCAAAGGTACTAACCCCTGCAGCCCATGTTTCCTGTCTTTGTATTCATGGTATGTCTGTATACTGTTCATTTCTGTGTTTTATGTTGGGCTGGAACCAAGACAAATTCCTATCAGACTTGTCCGACATGGAAATAAATGATTGAATCTTGAATTACAAAACAGGGTACGAGCACTCCTGAGCACGATCCTTAGATTGTCATTATAGGCGACCTGTAACTTCTGTAGACTGGCCTTTTTGTCCAACCTTGTCCATAAGGGCGCAGTCTACAGTGGAGTGGAGTATAGGCTTTAAATAATAGGATTTTTATTTTATTTTATTTCATCTCCTCACATATGGAATCTCCTGGTTAAGATATTTGCTTGGACATATAACATCTAGAAGTACAGATACTTGTGTGTGTGTGTGTATGTATATATATATATATATATATATATATATATATATATATATATATATATATATATATATATATATATATGATTGATAGAAGTTTATTTTTGAACCAAACAAAAATAATATATAATACAAACAGCAATAAATGCATTAACATGTTCAAAAAGGAGTGAGAAGTCAAATCTTATTTAATCTCACCCCTTCTCCTGCACTAGTTTTTATAAATTCACTTCCCCAGGTTGCTACTAGTACTGCTACTACAAACACTTCCATAATATTAATAGTATTAATAACAATACATAGGTACATTTAAATAATGAAATGAACATACTGGTCAGAAAAGGTCCAGTTGATGCACATTAAAAAAAAGCATCAACATACATACGATGGTTTAGCAACGTGTTAAACCAGTTCTGTGTTCATTAGAATTCAGGTTAAACAGAGATGGTGAAACTACACCCCCCCCCCCCCCCCCCCCAATGCACACCATTAAGTATTGTAACATTCATGGCAACAACAAAAAATGCATTTTTACTTTTGTTCTTTATTACAATTGAGAAGTTGTACTTATTTACTTTTATTTAAGTACAAGGAGTTGAATCCGTACTTCTACTTTTATGAGAGTATATTTTCTACACAAGCAGTTGTACTGTTATTGAAGTCCAGAATGGGAGTATTTTCACCACCTCTCCTTAAAAACAAACACATACTATGAAATCTAAGTAGCCCACTCACCTGTCCACTTTCATTTAAGACCTCCAATCCGATGTCCCTGCTCTGGTCTAGTCCACAGTGGGTGTCCGCTGGTCCACCCCACAGGTTTAAAGTTCTTTAAAGACCTCCACACCTGGTCTGACCTCCCTGCTCTGGTCCACAGTTGCTGTCCATCAGTCCTCCCCACATGTTTAAGGTCCTTTTAATTCTGCTCACACTCCTTAGCCAATAATACTCCACCATCCTCATGTTTTCTGACACTGGTGCATAAACTGCTCTCTTCTGTGGTTCTGGTCTCTGGACTTGTCCTCCAGCACATGGAGTCCACATTAAGCAGGTCTTCCTCAGCCCCACACCTGTAGGCTGAGGGATTTGATTAAGCCCACTTACCCTGCAGGTTCTGCATTAGGAGTCAATCAAGCGGCTGAATTTGCCACCACCGCCCCCTGCTGGGACTCATCCTTCACTGAAAACAGGACTGGACTGGACTGGACTGGACTGGACTGGACTGGAGGGTTCAGGGCTGTACAGTAGGTACTGAGTGAGGACACCAGCTGTCTGAAGCTGTGGTCTCCACAGTGACAGTTAACTGTCCTCACTGTCCTCACTGTCCCTTGGCACAGAAGAACTCTAAAGGTACATTTTTATGTCACCCCCATGGGAGAGGGGTATTGTTTTTGGTTTGTCTTTTGGTTTGTTTTGTTTGTCTGTTTGTCAGCAACTTTACGCAAAAAACTACAGGACCAATTTCCATGACATTTTCAGAAAAGGTGTAAAATGGTCCAGAATAGATCCCATTGTATGTTGGTCAATGTAGGTCAAAGGTCAATATTAACCAAAACAGTGTTTTCACAGTTTTATTTATTTTTATTTATATTTAACCTTTATTTATTCAGCCAAGTCATTAAGAACAGATTCTTATTTACAATGACAGCCTGTCAAGTCACTTTAAGGGAAACAGCTAAAAAAAAAAAGTCACATAAAATGATGATTAAAAACATACAACACACCAGTGACGGTCGCTTAACTTTTATCTTGGGTGGTCTGACTGTAATTGTCAATAATTGGTCAAATGTATCTTATCAAGGCGTGGTTATGGGGCTGTGACAAATGGAAGTTAAAAACAGATCCAGATAGTAGAAAGATTAGTTAGTTAGTTAGTTAGTTAGTTAGTTAGTTAGTTAGTTAGTTAGTTAGTTAGTTAGTAGATTTATTTCGAATGTGAATGTCAAAAACAATAAAGAAGTAAACAAAATAAATAAATAAAAATACAGCCGAAACTAATTTTACAAAAAACAAATACAAAAATACTACACATAAAACATATTCGAAAAGGAGTGAGAAGAAGCATAACTTATGAACTCCCACCCCTTTTCCCTAGAAATTAATTACAATAACAATCTTCCAAGTCTATACATATGTAAACACACATTCATACATATATACATACATGTACACATATATCTTAGAATATCTTAGAATAATATCTTACAATAATAATATATAATATCTTATAATAATAATAATAATAATAATAATATCTTATAATAATAATAATAATAATAATAATAATATCTTATAATAATGTACCACTATATACACTTGTTATTTAAATATTACATTTTTATACAATTATAATAAATGGTTCTTATTAATGAAACCATATAATATCTTTCAACTGTATTATATATTATGACATATTATAATAATCCATATATATTAGCTTACATATCCTAACATTTACAATAATCGACAACACCATTTTAGTGATTAAACACATGATCTTTGTCCTCCTCCATATATCGTGACAGCACCATATTTTTGAATGTTGATTTATGTATGTTAATGGTTTGGCAATACTCGGTATGATTTGTTTGACTAATGACATATCTATGTCAAAACAATCAGAAGAACATTTATTTTTGCACTTGTTCACTACATCTATAATTTCTGTATCCGTTATTCCGGACAGAAACATTGTCTTTGGATTTGTTTCTATACAGGAATCTAATCTATTGCTAGTACACTGACGAATAAGATGTTGAAGATGTTCTTTACGCAGCTCCTCTCCACATGTCTGTGACGTTACCACTTCATTCACTATCAAAGCACATGCACCAAAGTCCAAACAACAACAATAGTAAAGTGTGCAGCGTTACTGTGCTTCCTATCACTATTGGACCAGAATATGGTTGGTATTTATTAATACTAAATAAAACACACACTTGTACACATCACTATTCATTCACTTATTTTGGATTTAACCCCAAACACAACAACATCTGTTCCACTATGAGGCTGGAGTTGGACTTATTATCCCCCACCTGAATGTGGTGCAGACCTGGACGATAATATGACCATGTGACCCAACGGAACCAACCACAAGATTTGTGTGAATTTCATGGATTCTATTGAAATAAACAGAAAAGATATGAACAATCTGACAACATCTGAGGATCAATATCTGCAAATAAAGAACTAATATAGAAGAATAAAGTGGACTGAAACACACACACACACACACACACACACACACACACACACATACACATACACACACACACACACACACACACACACACACACACACAGATAGAGCTGCCAACTCCATCAGGGGAAAATATGGGACACTATGGCAATTATTTTTTATATAATCATCAATGGTAAAATAAGACTTTCATCTCGTTTAAAGCTCAGCTCAATACCGGACGTTAGTTTTTAATGTGGGACGATTCCGTCTTTAAGGGTCGTTAGACAACCTTACACACAGAGCACTGTAGGCGACCTGTCAATCAAACAAACACATCCAGCTCTACTGTCTATGAACATTAGCTTAGATGCTAATCAGCTGTTTTAGTAAAACACCGGTGGTAACGTTAGCGTATGACAACTTGACAATTAACAGTATTGACAGTTTCATAACTAAAGCTAAAGTTGATGAACTTAGCATCAGATGGAAGTGGCGGCTGCCTTAACAGCCAATCACAGCTCACTTGACCACAGTGTCTTTGTAGCAGGTTTGTAGTTCAAACACTCTATCTAACCACTCCTTTAGCTGTTTTCTTCAGCTTCTACATCACACCATAGCACACGTAGTTCTTGAACCACTTTTCTGCTTGTCGTCGTCCATATTTTTTCTGACTAAATCACTCAGTGTTAACATGTAAAGTTAACTGGAGGAGCCAGACAGGAAGTGAACAGCATAATCAGGAAGTAAAGCAGTAAGGGGTCGTAAGTTCATGGCTCTTTATTAGTGATGCGCGGTTAGGGGGTTTTACAGAAATGTGCCCCGCTCAAACCCAAGACGTGGCTAGGCCCGCCCCGCCCAACCCGCATGATGTCACGTATCGATAAACCCAACCCGCCCGCTATCAACCCGCGAGCTTAAATTTGTCTCTAAACTCACATAGTACATTCGCAGCATCTTTACCTAATGTTAATGTTCTAATGTTAAAAGTCATGAAGCATAATTTTTGCCTCCTTTCTAACGTCTCAATATGCACTCCAGCACATAAAATAGACTCCACCCACATCATCACTCTATAAAGCCAACACATACAACGTTTCCGTACAACCTTCGCATCGCCTGTTTTAATCTTCTCCCTGATCAAGTCCCACATTTTCACTCTTATCTCTGAGTGTTCAGGGAGATTTGGCGCTAATAACAAATAACAAAAAGTTGGGATAAAAAAGCATTCAAAACAGGAAGTGACGGGCTTGCACATGCGCGAGCCGAGTACACACGCACACACACGCACACACACACACACACACGCACACACATGCACACACACGCACACACACACACACACACACCTCAGCGGGTATTGATTGTCCCTGACCCGCCCCACCCGCATCCGCAATATGTATTAATACTGCGACTCGCGGGTCACCCGCGGATATCCGCTGGCCAGTGGGTAGCCCGCGCAACACTACTCTTTACACATCTTTGAGCATGATGATGTTCCATATATTCCAGCCAATAAACAGCCAGGCTGCCGGACTCAGGTGCATGCGCCCCTGTGGCCTCCTATCAAATGCATTATGTCAGGTGTAGACTCCTGGTAGAGGGGGGTCACACATACCAAAGACTCTAGGTCAAAGGTCACAATAAAGGTCAAAACTAAATTTGGGATATAACTTTAGAACTCTTCATCGATTCTGAAATTCCTTTCCTCCGTGGCTCCTCCCTCTGGTTTCTCTGGACTGAACTACAGGAAGTCCTCTGAGACTTCCTGTGCTTTCAGTTCCTACAAATCCTCCAGACAGACGTGTGTTTTCCATCGTCTGTCAGCTCCCCCTGTGCTCGCAGTCGCCCTGTGTAAGTAAATGAATTCCCCCCTGATGGTCGGGATGTGATGTGAGCGCAGCCATCGGGCCACTTTAATCTCATAGATCCATCCCGGAGGTTTGAGCCCCGCCTCCATGCTCTCTGTTCAAACACTCAACTTCCTACCAAGAGCAGAGGATTACAGCTCCCAACGCTCACTCGCCCTTTCTTCTCTCACTACATCGTAGTCCTTTCATGCTTTCGCTCCCAGTAGATCTTCCTCCGTCTCCTTCATATTAGTACATTTTTAAAACACTAAAGCTCTAATGTTATTTCTGCTACTCACAAAAAAAACCCCGAATCATAGTTGATCTGAAAAAAAGCCTTTTTCCTTATTACCAGCTGAGTTTAATGACAGTTTTCTTCAAAATAAAAGCCCTATTAGTGCAGTTTGGACCCAGGCCAGTTTGTCCTTATAGGTGATTTTATTGTAGAGTGAGACTAAACCACCAGGACCACATGAACAGGACTAAACCACCAGGATCACATGAACAGGACTAAACCACCAGGACCACATGAACAGGACTAAACCACCAGGACCACATGAACAGGACTAAACCACCAGGACCACATGAACAGGAGTAAACCACCAGGACTACATGACCAGGACTAAACCACCAGGATCCCATGAACAGGACTAAACCACCAGGACCACATGAACAGGACTAAACCACCAGGACCACATGAACAGGACTAAACCACCAGGACCACATGACCAGGACTAAACCACCAGGATCACATGAACAGGACTAAACCACCAGGACCACATGAACAGGACTAAACCACCAGGACCACATGAACAGGACTAAACCACCAGGACCACATGAACAGGACTAAACCACCAGGACCACATGAACAGGACTAAACCACCAGGACCACATGAACAGGACTAAACCACCAGGACCACATGAACAGGACTAAACCACCAGGACCACATGAACGGGACTAAACCACCAGGACCACATGAACAGGACTAAACCACCAGGACCACATGTTTAAATCCCCTATCACTATATGAATTTGTCTATATATTAATCTTGTGTCATATCACTTTATCGATCTTTATCTATCTGTCGATCACATTACTTTTTAATCATCGCCATCGTCCTCAATTCAGTAAACTTGCTTCTCCTTCCACATTTCTTAACAGATTTAAATTCTGATTGATTCATTAGATCTAATCGCTGGGCACAAAATTAGGGTTAGGGCTGTAAACCAGTCCAAACAACATCAGATCTGTTGATCAGTGCAGAGCCAAGAACACTGTTTGGTGGCATTTTAAAAATGAAATCAGTGAGAACCATGATTAACGAGGTAACACGAGTGCAGCACTCAAATAAAAGCCCATGAGCTGTGAAATTATGTTTTCAGACATCTGCACCATCTAAATGAGACAGATCGAGAAAACAGATAGAGACGAAGTGTTGGTGAAGAAGTGTCCTCGTGTCAAACTGATGTGTTTATATGTTTGTTTAACTAAAGACAATCAGCTGTGAATATTAAAACTTAAGCCAAATAAGTACTTTATATATATATATATATATATATATATATATAAGAATGTTCCTCTCGCCCCACGTGGGCGGTGTCTCCTTCAGACTCAGGTCCTCTACCAGAGGTCTGGGAGCCTGAGGGTTCTGCGCAGGATCTTAGCTGTTCCTAACAATGTTCTCTTTTGGACACAGATCTCTGATGTTGTTCCTGGTATCTGCTGGAGACATTGTCCCAGCTTGGGGGTCACTGCCCCTAGTGCCCCCATCACTACTGGTACCACTGTTGCCTTCACACTCCACATTTTCTCTAACTCCTCTTTCAGTCCTTGGTATTTCTCTTCTCTTCTCATGTTCTTTCTTTCTCATGTTGCTATCACTGGGGACTGCTACATCTATCACCACCACTGTCTTCTCATGTTTATCCACCACCACTATGTCAGGCTGATTGGCCATCACCATCTTGTCAGTCTGGATCTGGAAGTCCCACAGGATCTTGGCCCGTTTGTTCTCTGTCACCTTTGGGGGGTTCTCCCATCTTGACCCTTGACCTCCAGTCCATACTCTTTACAGATGTTCCTGTACAGTATGCCCGCTACCTGGTTATGCCTCTCCATGTATGCCTTGCCTGCCACCATCTTACACCCTGCTGTGATGTGCTGGACTGTTTCAGGGGCTTCTCTACACAGCCTACACCTGGGGTCCTGTCTGATGTGGTAGACCCCGGCCTCTATTGCTCTGGTGTTCAGGGCTTGTTCTTGTGCAGCCATGAGTAGTGTCTCTGTGCTGTCCTTTAGTCCAGCCTTTTCCAGACACTGGTATGTCTTTTCCATATCAGACACTTCCTCAATTTGTCGATGGTACACGCCATGCAAGGGTTTGTCCTTCCATGATAGCCCCTCTGGTTCCTCGACCTTACTGGGCTTTTGTTGCCTGAGGCATTCACTTAGCAGTTGGTCATTGGGGGCCATTTTCTTGATGTATTCCTGGAGGTTCGCCGTTTCCTCCTGGACAGTAGTTCTGACACTTACTAGTCCTCGGCCCCCTTCCTTTCGCTTAGTGTACAGCCTCAGGACACTGGACTTGGGGTGGAACCCTCCATGCATGGTAAGGAGCTTCCTTGTCTTGATATCAGTGGCTTGTATCTCTTCCAGTGGCCAGGATATTATCCCAACTGGGTTATATATATATATATATCTGGCAGGTTTGGGTTGGCCCGCTGACCGGTGTAGCAGACCCAGGTTCTGTAGAACGGTCCTCGTCTCCAGGATTGCGGAGTCCAAGTTTTTAACAGTTTTCCTTAAGCTGATGACAGTGTGTGGGTCATATACTCTTCTGCACCGTTGGGCTCAACTGTTGATACTAACAGCGCTGGTCTAGGTGGAGAAATGAGTGTTAAAATGTGTGTGTTACCATGGAGACACAGCAGCCGCAGACAAACAGGACGACACCATCGAACTGTTTACTGTCATTTTATAATACGTACTGTAATCTGTCATCAAATAATGATTTTATTTTGGTAAATCTGCCACCAAATAAGGCTTTTATTTTTTTAAATCTGTCATGAAACAACGTTTGTACATTGGTAAACCTGTTGTGAAATAGGGCTTTTATTTTGGTAAACCTGTCATTTAACCCAGCTGCTGTTTGGGTGTGTCAGCCTCCTTCACACACACACACACACACACACACACACACATACACACACACAGACACACACACAGCTGATTATTCACATGTGGATGGAATTAGCCGGTGTGTGTGTGTGTGTCTGTGTGTAAGTGTGTGTGTGTGTGTGTGTGTGTGTGTGTGTGTGTGTGTGTGTGCGTGTGTGTGTGTGTGTGTGAACCAATAACTACGATCCTCACACCTACATGTTAAGGTCATTGTTTGGCTCGAGGCTCAGTGTGTTATTACCACAGAAATCCTGCATATTCTGCTGAAGCATCCATGTGTGTCTAGAACATTCTGAAGCCTGAAGACTGGCTCCATGTTTTCTAGTCAACGCTGTGGGCTGTGTTTTCACACAGTGCGTTGGTGTAACTCTAATATGTGTTAATAAAACATGTATCAGTGCATCATCAGCCAATGCAAAACATGGTGAACAAACATTTCAGTGACTCTCAATGGGGGGGCGGGGGCACATTAATTAACACACATTTAATTAGACTGGGCAGAGCCTCCCTTTAAGTGCTGCTGTGAGTAATGCAGAGTGAAAATGAAGAAACCCCTGGAAGCACTTTGTGTCTCAGAGTGGCTGTTCTGAGGAAATGAGGCTCAGATCTGAAACAACCTGTTGACAAGCTGGAGTCATGTGATTACAATGGACCTGTTTACACGACACCCTTTTTTATTAAGAATAAAAGGTTCATTCCTTTGTTTAAGACAAATCATGTAGGGGGCGTTGTCGAGCTGCAAAGTGTCCCATACTATTTGTTATTTTATTAGGTTTTTTGTTCATTTTGTTGTTGTTTCTTCGGTTTAGTTTTCTACATTTAGTTTTTTATTTTAGGATTTTTCTTAAATTTTGTTCCGTTTGCGTCTTACGTTGTTCATGTTACTTATTATTTTTGTTG
>CM035787.1:53371714-53396714 GCA_020466265.1 Siphamia tubifer
AGGAGCAGGTGAGGAAGAAGAAGGAGCAGGTGAGGAAGAAGGCGCAGGTGAGGAAGAAGGAGGAGCAGGTGAGGAAGAAGGAGGAGCAGGTGAGGAAGAAGGAGGAGCAGGTGAGGAAGAAGAAGGAGCAGGTGAGGAAGGTGAAGGAGCAGGTGAGGAAGGTGAAGGAGCAGGTGAGGAAGGTGAAGGAGCAGGTGAGGAAGGTGAAGGAGCAGGTGAGGAAGAAGAAGGAGCAGGTGAGGAAGAAGAAGGAGCAGGTGAGGAAGAAGAAGGAGCAGGTGAGGAAGAAGAAGGAGCAGGTGAGGAAGAAGAAGGAGCAGGTGAGGAAGAAGAAGGAGCAGGTGAGGAAGAAGAAGGAGCAGGTGAGGAAGAAGAAGGAGCAGGTGAGGAAGGTGAAGGAGCAGGTGAGGAAGATGAAGGAGCAGGTGAGGAAGGTGAATGAGCAGGTGAGGAAGGTGAAGGAGCAGGTGAGGAAGGTGAAGGAGCAGGTGAGGAAGGTGAAGGAGCAGGTGAGGAAGGTGAAGGAGCAGGTGAGGAAGAAGAAGGAGCAGGTGAGGAAGAAGAAGGAGCAGGTGAGGAAGAAGAAGGAGCAGGTGAGGAAGAAGAAGGAGCAGGTGAGGAAGAAGAAGGAGCAGGTGAGGAAGAAGAAGGAGCAGGTGAGGAAGAAGAAGGAGCAGGTGAGGAAGAAGAAGGAGCAGGTGAGGAAGAAGAAGGAGCAGGTGAGGAAGAAGAAGGAGTAGGTGAGGAAGAAGAAGGAGTAGGTGAGGAAGAAGAAGGAGCAGGTGAGGAAGAAGAAGGAGCAGGTGAGGAAGAAGAAGAAGTAGGTGAGGAAGAAGAAGGAGCAGGTGAGGAAGAAGAAGGAGCAGGTGAGGAAGAAGAAGGAGCAGGTGAGGAAGAAGAAGGAGCAGGTGAGGAAGAAGAAGGAGCAGGTGAGGAAGGTGAAGGAAGAAGAGGTAGAAAGGGAAAACAGACACCAGCTGAATTCATAGGTCGTTTAAATTGATAGAATAGATCATCTTTAGTACAACCTGCTTTGTTTGACAATAACATAATCGAACCTGTTTCCATAGGTTCTTCTGTTGTGTTCTGCCTTTGACCTTTGACCCAATAATTGCAATAGAACATGAGTCAATCACTGGAGGATTTAAATGTTTGTACTCTCTAACAGAAACAGAACAAACTCTCCAACTCTTCCTCAGACAAACTGAAGGTAAATAAGATACTGGGAATTTGTTTACATTTGAATATCATCACTGAATAATCAATCTCAAAACTATATTTTATAAATTATTGTTATTAAAATGTAGTTATTTTTATTATATAGTATATTTTTTTATTATTTTTGTTTGTTTTCATTTGACCATTTGGTTGTAAAAAAAAATCGAATAAATGAGTTGTAGAAATAAAATCTGCAGTGAAGTGTCATTTGTTTAAGCCTCAAACACTGCAGATTTTATTTCTAGAACTCATCTATTAGATTTTTTAAAAACCAAATTTAAACTTTAAGCCGACACGACTCCCCAGAACACCTGTCCACGCTGCAGAAAAAAATTCTAAATGAAACACTGTTTATATAAACTTCACAAAATATTACAATATATACATATATATGAGCATTAATGACTACATACTGTATATTGTCATATATGTCTCAATATATGGAAAGCAGCAATTCCTTGTGTATTTTTAAATATATTGTAATATATTGACACAATATATTTTTTTCTTTACTGTGATGACCAGTACAGACCTTTGTTCAGTCTGTTCTGTCAGTTAAGGATGGTCATATCTGGAACAGAACAATGCCCCACATAACCCTAACCCACATATAACACTTTTAAAACTGAACTAATCACATCAGCATTGTCCACACTAGAGTCCTACAGGTCTAGTGAAGCAGCTGCATGTTGTCTGAAATGTTTTTCTTCTTTCCTCATGTTGTGCTTTTTGTTTTTTCATATTGTCACTTCTGTTCTATGCTGTGTGATCACCTGCCCAAGTAACAATGTCTATACTATTGTTCTTTTAAAGGTGTCACCACTTTTCCACTTTTGTCCTTTTGGAATCTGATGGGTCACCCACATTACTAACACATGCTCCTTTGACAGTGGTAAGCATGACTTAAAGTCTAGGTGTTTTATGTCACTCAAAGACGCCACCAGTTGTTCTATGTTGTCTAACTCTAACCCACAGAATGATTAGGACTATGCTGAGTGTAAATAGTTCTATCAAAATGAAGCTAACAAGTAAAGCTAGGCTATAAACCTACCAAAGTCATGGTTGTTCAGATCATAGATGAATCGCTGAATAGATGAATTTTGTTGTTTCTTAACAAATAACAAAAAGTTGGGATAAAAAAGCATTCAAAACAGGAAGTGACGGGCTTGCACATGCGCGAGCTGAGCACACACACACACACACACACACACACACACACACACACACACCTCAGCGGGTATTGATCGTCCCTGACCCGCCCCACCCGCAATATGTATTAATACTGCGACCCAGCCCGCCTGACTCGTGGGTCACCCGCGGATATCCGCTGGCCAGTGGGTAGCCCGCGCAACACTAGTGGGGACACACTGGCCTGGGGGGCGTATCCCTTTAAGACAGGTACAACTACAGCACTCCAAAATACACGGGGGAAAAATAGCACACTTAGCTAAACCTCTCAGTCTGAATGATATTAATGTTGTCACATGGTTCTGTGCGCACTAATACTTACAGCCGCGGTAGTGAAATATGTTCTAATGTCCCCTTTCTTTTTCGGTGCCATTGTCTCTGGAGCTTACAGCATTGAAATTCGGTCAATTACAAGTTTCGTATCTGTCAAGCGGGGCGTTTCCAGCATATGGATGTCTGTTCTTCTGACCCACATGTGCACAGCCAATAAAAACATTGGACATGAGTCATATCATTGAGTCAATATCAGAAAGTGGCAAAAACAAAACATGAACAAATGTTAAATAGTTTTTATTAATGCTACGATATGTGTAGTATATTTAAATAGTATTTCAACATTTTCAATGAATGTAGATTATACTATATTAAATTAAAATGACAAATATTGGTAGGGACTATTTTGCAATCCCCAAACATTGGTTGTGACATGTCACGACTGTCTATATAGAAACCTACGCCCATGATACAGTGTCCTTGTTAAGTCTCTCTCTAGTTCCACTCCAAAAAGGACACACGGACAACTCTTGATTCCAATTATTGATCAACTTTTTATTTTCCAACTTAAGGTTTTGTTGGCATCATGTTGATCATGTTAAATCATCAGGTTGTAAACCTTCAAAAACACAGAAAACAAATATTAACAACAATGTAATTTAACAAAATATCTTCAATGTTTTGACTAATAATGAATGTTTTTAAACTTTAACAAATAATGTTAACAAATAATGTTAAACATTCCAATTAATTGTTTTTTAAACAATGTTTTAAACATTCCAATTGTTTTTTAAACATGTTTCTAAACCTTTAAACTCTAAATATGTTTTAAGTAGCTGTTTTTAAACAAATGCATTTGTCAATAATTAATTTAGTAATTAAATTAAATGAATTAACCATTTTTAAATGATTCAACCATTTTAAATGATTTAACCACTTTAAATGAATTAAACAATTAAATCTATCAAATGGAATAAGCATTTTAAATGAATCGAACAATTTAATGCCATTAAATGGAATAAAGAAAATAACGAAAATGGCTACGAGCTTGTAGATCAGCTCTTTTTCTCTAGGTATTTTAAACCTTTAACATTTCAAATGCATTTAGCAAGAGTGTAACAACCATAAATGTATCCTTTTTAACTTTGTGTTAACCTTTAGTCATTTAAACTTAACTTAAGCTTTTAACATTTTAGCTTTTAACTTGTGCTTTTAACTTTTTAAACAGTAAGTCAGTGCTCAAAACATTGTTGCAATGTGGTTGATCCATTTGAAATGTAGCAATTAAACAAACAAATTAAAACAAACAAATTAAGAAGCATTGCAGATATAAATTAAGCATTCCAACTTAAGCATTTCAGCCGGCATATAAATGAAGAACATATTTACCGACCATTGGTGCATTTGGAGTAAACTCCTGAGTAGAGCTTGCTGCTGCTTGCTGTTCTTCCTTGCAGTTTGTTGCATGAAGGACTGAGAGCCTCCATTACTTTTCAGGTGCTCTTAATGAACAATCAGCGGCCATTTTGCTGGTGCATTCTGGGAATTGTAGTTTTCACTGATTTGACCTGGTGATTGACACTGGAACTCCATTCCTCAGTTTTAACTTTACAGTCCTTAAGAATCATGAAAGGTGCTTATCAATAAAATGTATTATCATTATTGACAATAAACTTTTTTTTTTACCCAGAGACACATTTAACAGTGAACAGTTTTATGAGAAGAAAAACCAGTGGAGGTGATGGAATGGGCTTCCAGAACCTTCCGTTTTGGACTGAAACTGCATTAGTTTGAGTCTTTCTGTAGTTGATTCCAAATGGATAAATGTGGAACACAGTGTTTAGTATCTGCAGAAGGAAACCGTGGCTGCTGTGCATCCACCTGTTTTTCGTAGTTAAACCGTTCAATCCTCTGTTCACTCTTTCCATATGTTTGGATCATCTATGAAGATCCACAACTCTTGTTCAGATATTTGGTCATTCCACTGCCAAACTCATTTACTCTTGGCACCGGCTCTTTTCCATTGTTGCCTTGGAAACAAAACTTATGGTAGCTTTTGTGTTTGGTAAAAGTGAAGTAATTGATGCATTATATGCTAATCAGAAATAAGCGAGTGGGTAGGATGATGTGAGTGCTGACTGCGGTGGCATACCAAGCAGATGCAGATGAGCAGAACGCCGCTTCCTTCCTGGGCAGACCTTTGATGATGAACGCCAGGCGCCGCTCTGCTGATGGAAATGTCTGCGTTCTGCTCAACACACTCAATGGAATATTAAAACCATTCTATCTGAGCCAGAACATATGACAGCGCTGGAGGTGGGAGGCGGGACTGGGAGTGAACCGCAGTGAGTGGGGGTCTGGGGTCCACGCTGGTGTTCCACAGGGACACCTGGAAGACATTGTCCTACAAACACATGTGTGCATGCTATATATATATATACAATATGGTAAATGTTCTGCATTTATATAGTTCTTTTCCACCTTCATGGTGCTCAAAGCGCTTTACATTAGCCTCTCATTCACCCATTCACACACACACACTCATACACCAGTAGGTTTCTAAGGTCTATGGTCAGTCCTACTGGGGGCCTAAGCCAGGGTTCAGTGTCTTGCCCAAGGACACTTCGACATGTGGACAGCCAGAGCCGGGACGCGAACCGCCAACCTCTCGGTCATTGGGCGACCCACTCTACCAACTGAACCACAGCCGCCCTATATATGAACAAACATACTGTATTTTTCAGACTAGAAGTTGGACTTTTTATCATCAGCAGTACCCTATCTGAAGGACTGACGCCCAAACCCAGTTCTATTTGTTACCCCTGCCAGTGATGCCCAGGTCAATGTAAAAACGACCCACAACCGACTGTTTTTTTACTAGCCCACCCACAACTCGACTGCTAGAAATATATTTGAAGGATGGACCCGACCCGCTTCTCGACCCGCATTTTTAAAGAGTAGTCAATGGGCTTTATGAACATCACATGACCTTTGACCTTACTCACATACCTGCATTTATTTCTGTGTTAAAATTCCATGTCATTGTTTATAAAATATGTTTGTTCTGCTTCATCATTTAAAAGTTATGAATGCTAACGCAGCATCTAAACCAGGGGTCGACAACCTGTAACACCCACAGAGACATTTGAACCTGGTTTCCATGGAAACGAAAACACTTTCTCTCTTGCTCCCTCCATACTGTAAGTTACTTCTGACAGAGAGAGAGAGAGAGGGGTGCAAAGAGTTTTTGGGGGCGGAGAAAAAGAGTTAAATGTACAGAGTGTGGGGTGTTGTCCCGTTCCTGGAAATAAACATTGAAAACGAAGCTCACTGAAACTGCTCCTTGTGTTCTAAGAACCTGCAGAGGGAAGTTAACCCTGGAGGGGCGGCATTTTCCCCTGATTTCCTGACTATGGTCAGGATAATGTCAGGAACGGTTAATAATAAGTTTACAGTAATAACACAAAAAAGAACGAAAAAAAGGAACAAAAAAGTTCATTTTGGGATCCATGAACTTCTAGTTCATAATTTGGAAGAATGAACGATGAACTGAACTAATTCATATTGACTAACTTGAACTGAACTTTGAACTAGTTCCTAATCAAGGTGAACTTTCCCAACACTTTATATATATATATATATATATATATATATATATATATATATATATATATATATATATACATGACAAGGTTTTTGTTATGTGATGGTTAAATCACTCATTCGAACACATACTGTTTTGAGAAGAAACGTTTTATTTTGTTGACCCCAGGAAACCTGCCGGGACTACTTTCGCTTTGACCAAAAGTGGAGCAGAACTGGGCTCACAGGACACTGTTGGGGGTAAGTCAGTGTGGGTGCACCAGAGTAAAGGGGCGGAGTCAGTGTGGGTGCACCAGAGTAAAGGGGTGGAGTCAGTGTGGGTGCACCAGAGTAAAGACACTGATGATAAGGAGGAGACAGTGAACTGTCCCTTTAACAACTGAGTGAAAACGCTGCATTTACTGTGGTGGAAACAGGTGAATTGTTTGGGATGGCATCAGCTGACTGGATGAAAAATATGGAAATGGATTAAAGCACAAGAGCAGAATGTTGAATTATTAGATTATTTCTCTCTCCGACATGAACATATGAAGACCGGCTCATGTGTGAAGTTTAACACACACTTCAAATGACTGTTTAACATTCTGAACCACGTCCTGTCTGCATCCAATGGGAACTGTTCTGTTGTCTTCTACTGCACAGTTCCTCTAAAAATAAGAAAGCATATGTTTGTTATCCAGAGGAACTGGGGTGGGGTGGGGGGGCCATTGTGCTTCTTTTTCTTCTTCTGTGGTCTTATCTCGCTCATTCAAATTCTGCTCTGACAGCAACTTCACAATCTTTCTGACTTTACACATGGAAACACATTTCTGTCGCACATCAGTAAAAACCAGCGCACTGCCGGAGCACGAGATAAGAGCGACCTGAGCGACACCCACCACCACCTCTACACCCACACCCAATGACAGGAAATGGAAAAGACACACACACACACACACACACAGAGAAAACAGGTGAACATTGGACAGTCATGGGACTAAAGTCAAAGTGTTGAAGTGTTTTTTAACAGCAAAAAAGTTGTAACATTACATTTGAATAAAACTGTGAATGAAAATACAATATGAAGTTGGTTATTTAAGTTTATTTGTGGTTTTAAATATTTAAAATAACAGGTGGTTCAGTTGGTAGAGCATGTCATTCAGTGACCAAAGGGTTGGTAGTTTGAATCCCAGCTCCAGCTGTTCACATGTGAAAGTGTCTTTACGAAACTGAAACTTAGATGTGCCCCAGTTTATCTGTTTTTGGTTTTTTTTTTGGAGGATTGTTTATTTATTTATTAATATACTTGTTAGGCTTATTTTTTATTGTTTTTATTCATTTTGGGTTTGTGAGGCTTGTTTTTCTTTTATTAGTTGATTTTTAAAGCCGGTTTTTAAACTAGACTTGTTTGTATTTTTTTATATATTAAAGCGTTGTATAAAATGTCCTTTTTATGCCTAAACTGTCCTCAACCAATCAGAGCGCAGAGTGCCACAGCAGACGTCAGCGTGTGATTGGAGGAAACGAGCACCAAATAAAAACAGCTTTTTCACACTGTTCAACACAAGCAGCTAATTAGAACGAAATTAAAACTAATGAGCAATTACCCACTAATGAACTTGTATTAAGGCCTTTTTCCCTTCGCTCTCAAACCCAATCTGAATTTAATTTCATCTGAATAAATATGACACTTGTTTTTCATCCTTTAATCTTTCATTAAGTTCTCCAGAGATGCACAGTTTCTGTTATGCATCCTAGAAAATACAACTGTTCATCTCCCAGCTCCTCCTATAAAAGGGAGACTGGGGGGGGGGGCAGACAAACAGATTTCAGCATCATCCGGACACGTTTCCCACCACTGGCTGCGTCAAGTTCTACATTCACAAACTGCTGCTTTCTATTCTTTCTGCCAGATTAAAGCTGTTTTCCCTTGAGACACAGTCCAGCTGCACTCTGACTGACCCCCCCACCCCCCCACCCCCCCCCCACCACCACCAGCAGCACAGTAGCCATTTCTCTCAGACTGCAAAAGCAGCTCATCTTCAACTAGAAAAGCACTCTGAGAGTGCAGACCTCCGCCAAGGTAGACCCCCCCCCCCACCCCACCCCGATCACGGCCAAAATGAAATCAGTCATTCCTGTTCACATTTCCAACATATCCTGAAAATTTCATCAAAATCCGTCCATAAATTTTCGAGTTATCTTCAACACAGACAAACAAACAGATAAACGCTGGTAAAAATATGACGTCCTTGGCGGAGGTAATAATATGTTCAGTTTTGTTTTAATAATGGATTAGATTTCTGTAGCGCTTTTCAAGGCACCCAAAGCGCTTTACATTATTGATCCATTATTGATTTGATTTGATTTGATTTGATTATTTTTTATTTCAGGCGAAATACATCAAAGCATAGCCATAGATATAGCATACATCTTTTGAAAAGACAAAAAAAAATAAAAAATAATAAAAAAAAAAAAATATATATATATATATATATATATATATATATATATATATATATATATATATATATATATATATATATATATATATAGTTACAAACTCAAATTTACAAATTTATTCATTCACTCTCACATGCTCCCTCTGGTGGTGGTAAACTACATATGTAGCCACAGTTGTCCTGGGACAGACAGACACCAAAATGTGTTTTCACAATGATAACAGGTCAAATGTGTGCAAGGGGGGCGGGGTTTGTTGTCCTGGGCAACACTTGTTATGCATTAATTCTAACCTTCATGTGATGATGTTTGTGAGTGGTTATGAACCCTGGACTGGTCTGATCTCCCTGATTAAAATAAAACAAGTGTGGTTCTACTGTAATTGAGCTTCTACAAACATGTAAACACCACCCAACCTTAGCTCAAGAAAGACTGGCCTGGACACGCCCCCTGATGAAAAGATGGTGAAAAAATGATGTTTCTATCACAAGTAGAACCAAAGTTATGGTCATTTTAATATCCACATTTGGACATATTTTACAATTTGCATATTTTTAGGTATTGTCCGTTAAAGTTTTGGACTGTTTTGGGGTAGGAAGTCCTTAGCAACGCATAATAATTTGTATCCGATTGACACAAATTGTTGACAGATGTTAAAGGACACTCTGATGGACATGTCACAGAAGTTTTATATATTATAATAATAGGACAGAAGTGTGACGTATTATAATCATTTGGCTTACACCATTGGACAGAACATTCAATATAAGCTTTTACCTCGTACCAAACACTTGGGTGTTTACCCACGGAACGGAGATCGTTTTGTTCGGCGAAAAGAGGTGGAAGTCGTCTTTGTCTTTGCTCAGCAATACCTGAACTTTTGTCGCCGCTTAAATAATTGACTCAATAAACACCTTTATTGATTGGATTTCAATGTAATGACCACAGGAAGTGAAAATAGAGGTGTTAAGGTACCGTTTTTTGATAAGGTGTAAACACTAATAACAAATCACCTTCCAGCCTAAATTTGGCTGTAGCTCTGAACGGCTCAGTGCGACTTATGCCTGGTTTCGTGGTGGCGGGTCACATATACTTTTTTTATTTATTATATTCGTCTGAACCTGATTAAAGTAATGACTCATTCCATACTGTTTTTTTTACTCAAAGTTTCCTGTACACCACCGAAACTAGACAGAGGAAGGCCATGACGATGCAAAGTGACACTAAACAAAATAAAATGACAGTGAAATGAGGCTTCAATGACTTGCAGCAGGGGGGCGGCATGGTGATGATCAGGTGTGTTTGGAGAAGGATACATCGAAAACATGCAGGATAATGTTCCCTGAGGACCAGGGTTGGGAAACACTGGTCTATGGCACCAACCGGAAGAACGCCAATGTGAAAGGGCATCTAGCGCCACCTAATGTCTGGAACAATAATTTGATTCTCTGGCTGTTATGTTCGCTCGCATACAAAACTCCAGCTCCATTACTGCCAACAGCTGGACTGTGTTTATAAATGTACTGAAGGATTGACTCGTTTTCTGTCCAAACCAGACACAGAAAAACTCATTCATTCATTTTCAGTAAATTACATTATTGTAACAGTGTCTGCACTGGTCTGAACTAAACATCAACCAGGAAGATACAGCTGATCCAAAACACTGCTGCCAGAGTCCTGACCAGTACCAGGAAACTGGACCACATCACACCCCAGTACCAGGAAACTGGACCACATCACACCCCGGTACCAGGAAACTGGACCACATCACACCCCAGTACCAGGAAACTGGACCACATCACACCTCAGTACCATTAAACTGGACCACATCACACCCCAGTACCATTAAACTGGACCACATCACACCTCAGTACCATTAAACTGGACCACATCACACCCCAGTACCATTAAACTGGACCACATCACACCTCAGTACCATTAAACTGGACCACATCACACCCCAGTACCATTAAACTGGACCACATCACACCCCGGTACCAGGAAACTGGACCACATCACACCCCAGTACCAGGAAACTGGACCACATCACACCCCAGTACCATTAAACTGGACCACATCACACCCCAGTACCATTAAACTGGACCACATCACACCCCAGTACCAGGAAACTGGACCACATAACACCCCAGTACCATTAAACTGGACCACATCACACCCCAGTACCAGGAAACTGGACCACATCACACCCCAGTACCAGGAAACTGGACCACATCACACCCCAGTACCAGGAAACTGGACAACATCACACCCCAGTACCAGGAAACTGGACTACATCACACCGCTCCTCAAATCCTTCCATTTTCTTCCTGCGGGTCAAAGGTCACAGTTTTAAATTTTACTCCTGGTCGATAAAGAACTAAACAACCTTGGACCCAAATCCATCCTAGACCTGCTGGTTCCATATGAAGCATCCAGAGCCCTGAGGTCATAGGTCATCAGGAACAGGTTTACTGTGTGTTCCTAAAATTAGAACCAAACGTCATTCGTCATCATTCAGTTGTTCTGCTCCTCACCTGTGGAACAAACTACCTGAACACCTGAGGTCTGAGAACAACTGTCAGTTCATTTAAATCAGATGAAAACATTACAGTTCACTGGAGCTTTACTGACATTATTAACTGTATTTAAATGTTTTTATGTCTCTTATTTTAATTGTCTTTTAATGCATTTTAATCATTTTAATTTTCTAATATGTTTTATGTAAAACACCTTGAATTGTCCTGTACATGACATGTGATATATAAATACATTTGCCTAGACTAGAGTCCTAGTTCTGATAGAAGACCAGGACCAGGACCAGGGCTTAGGGGTGGAACCCAGATCAAATAAATGAACTAAAACACATGCAGAACTTCTGGGTTTTAATGAACACCACCTGGATATTAAGAATCTGAATTATAATCATAAATCTGCATCAAATACTCAGCAGTAGACCAGGTCTCACAGACTGAAGGTAGACCGGGTCCCACAGACTGAAGGTGGACCCGGTCTGGTCCCACAGACTGAAGGTAGACCGGGTCCCAGAGACTGAAGGTAGACCGGGTCCCACAGACTGAAGGTAGGCCCGGTCTGGTCCCACAGACTGAAGGTAGACCGGGTCCCAGAGACTGAAGGTAGACCGGGTCCCAGAGACTGAAGGTAGACCGGGTCCCAGAGACTGAAGGTAGACCGGGTCCCACAGACTGAAGGTGGACCGGGTCCCACAGACTGAAGGTAGACCGGGTCCCAGAGACTGAAGGTAGACCGGGTCCCACAGACTTAAGGTGGACCGGGTCCCACAGACTGAAGGTAGACCAGGTCCCACAGACTGAAGGTAGACCGGGTCCCACAGACTGAAGGTAGACCAGGTCCCACAGACTGAAGGTGGACCAGGTCTGGTCCCACAGACTGAAGGTAGACCGGGTCCCACAGACTGAAGGTGGACCAGGTCTGGTCCCACAGACTGAAGGTAGACCAGGTCCCACAGACTGAAGGTAGACCAGGTCCCACAGACTGAAGGTAGACCAGGTCCCACAGACTGAAGGTGGACCAGGTCTGGTCCCACAGACTGAAGGTAGACCGGGTCCCACAGACTGAAGGTAGACCAGGTCCCACAGACTGAAGGTAGACCAGGTCCCACAGACTGAAGGTGGACCAGGTCTGGTCCCACAGACTGAAGGTAGACCGGGTCCCACAGACTGAAGGTAGACCGGGTCCCACAGACTGAAGGTAGACCGGGTCCCACAGACTGAAGGTAGACCGGGTCCCACAGACTGAAGGTAGACCGGGTCCCACAGACTGAAGGTGGACCAGGTCTGGTCCCACAGACTGAAGGTAGACCGGGTCCCACAGACTGAAGGTAGACCGGGTCCCACAGACTGAAGGTAGACCAGGTCCCACAGACTGAAGGTGGACCGGGTCCCAGAGACTGAAGGTAGACCGGGTCCCACAGACTGAAGGTAGACCAGGTCCCACAGACTGAAGGTGGACCAGGTCTGGTCCCACAGACTGAAGGTAGACCGGGTCCCACAGACTGAAGGTAGACCAGGTCCCACAGACTGAAGGTGGACCAGGTCTGGTCCCACAGACTGAAGGTAGACCGGGTCCCACAGACTGAAGGTAGACCGGGTCCCACAGACTGAAGGTAGACCGGGTCCCAGAGACTGAAGGTAGACCGGGTCCCACAGACTGAAGGTAGACCGGGTCCCACAGACTGAAGGTAGACCGGGTCCCACAGACTGAAGGTAGACCGGGTCCCACAGACTGAAGGTAGACCAGGTCCCACAGACTGAAGGTGGACCAGGTCTGGTCCCACAGACTGAAGGTAGACCGGGTCCCACAGACTGAAGGTAGACCGGGTCCCACAGACTGAAGGTAGACCGGGTCCCACAGACTGAAGGTGGACCAGGTCTGGTCCCACAGACTGAAGGTAGACCGGGTCCCACAGACTGAAGGTAGACCGGGTCCCACAGACTGAAGGTAGACCGGGTCCCACAGACTGAAGGTAGACCGGGTCCCACAGACTGAAGGTGGACCGGGTCCCAGAGACTGAAGGTAGACCGGGTCCCACAGACTGAAGGTAGACCAGGTCCCACAGACTGAAGGTGGACCAGGTCTGGTCCCACAGACTGAAGGTAGACCGGGTCCCACAGACTGAAGGTAGACCAGGTCCCACAGACTGAAGGTGGACCAGGTCTGGTCCCACAGACTGAAGGTAGACCGGGTCCCACAGACTGAAGGTAGACCGGGTCCCACAGACTGAAGGTGGACCGGGTCCCAGAGACTGAAGGTAGACCGGGTCCCACAGACTGAAGGTAGACCAGGTCCCACAGACTGAAGGTGGACCAGGTCTGGTCCCACAGACTGAAGGTAGACCGGGTCCCACAGACTGAAGGTAGACCAGGTCCCACAGACTGAAGGTGGACCAGGTCTGGTCCCACAGACTGAAGGTAGACCGGGTCCCACAGACTGAAGGTAGACCGGGTCCCAGAGACTGAAGGTAGACCGGGTCCCACAGACTGAAGGTAGACCAGGTCCCACAGACTGAAGGTGGACCAGGTCTGGTCCCACAGACTGAAGGTAGACCGGGTCCCACAGACTGAAGGTAGACCAGGTCCCACAGACTGAAGGTGGACCAGGTCTGGTCCCACAGACTGAAGGTAGACCGGGTCCCACAGACTGAAGGTAGACCGGGTCCCACAGACTGAAGGTGGACCGGGTCCCAGAGACTGAAGGTAGACCGGGTCCCACAGACTGAAGGTAGACCGGGTCCCACAGACTGAAGGTGGACCGGGTCCCAGAGACTGAAGGTAGACCGGGTCCCACAGACTGAAGGTAGACCAGGTCCCACAGACTGAAGGTGGACCAGGTCTGGTCCCACAGACTGAAGGTAGACCGGGTCCCACAGACTGAAGGTAGACCAGGTCCCACAGACTGAAGGTGGACCAGGTCTGGTCCCACAGACTGAAGGTAGACCGGGTCCCACAGACTGAAGGTAGACCGGGTCCCACAGACTGAAGGTGGACCGGGTCCCAGAGACTGAAGGTAGACCGGGTCCCACAGACTGAAGGTAGACCAGGTCCCACAGACTGAAGGTGGACCAGGTCTGGTCCCACAGACTGAAGGTAGACCGGGTCCCACAGACTGAAGGTAGACCAGGTCCCACAGACTGAAGGTGGACCAGGTCTGGTCCCACAGACTGAAGGTAGACCGGGTCCCACAGACTGAAGGTAGACCGGGTCCCACAGACTGAAGGTAGACCGGGTCCCAGAGACTGAAGGTAGACCGGGTCCCACAGACTGAAGGTAGACCGGGTCCCACAGACTGAAGGTAGACCGGGTCCCACAGACTGAAGGTAGACCAGGTCCCACAGACTGAAGGTGGACCAGGTCTGGTCCCACAGACTGAAGGTAGACCGGGTCCCACAGACTGAAGGTAGACCGGGTCCCACAGACTGAAGGTAGACCGGGTCCCACAGACTGAAGGTGGACCAGGTCTGGTCCCACAGACTGAAGGTAGACCGGGTCCCACAGACTGAAGGTAGACCGGGTCCCACAGACTGAAGGTAGACCGGGTCCCACAGACTGAAGGTAGACCGGGTCCCACAGACTGAAGGTGGACCGGGTCCCAGAGACTGAAGGTAGACCGGGTCCCACAGACTGAAGGTAGACCAGGTCCCACAGACTGAAGGTGGACCAGGTCTGGTCCCACAGACTGAAGGTAGACCGGGTCCCACAGACTGAAGGTAGACCAGGTCCCACAGACTGAAGGTGGACCAGGTCTGGTCCCACAGACTGAAGGTAGACCGGGTCCCACAGACTGAAGGTAGACCGGGTCCCACAGACTGAAGGTAGACCGGGTCCCAGAGACTGAAGGTAGACCGGGTCCCACAGACTGAAGGTAGACCGGGTCCCACAGACTGAAGGTAGACCGGGTCCCACAGACTGAAGGTAGACCAGGTCCCACAGACTGAAGGTAGACCAGGTCCCACAGACTGAAGGTAGAAATCATCTGAAGATCACTATACCCACCTGCAGCTCATACCAGGAAGAACATCAGTCACTCTACACCCCCACTCCTTTGTGTGAGCCCCCCCCCCTGTACTTTATTACATCTACAGTTTGTTCTGATATTTTGATCACTTTTAGGCTGGAGGCATCATGTGAAGCATCAGAACAAAGTAACACCAGGACTAATGGACTAATTATGCAAATGAGCTCCTGTTCTTTCATCACTAACTGATCATGTTCTGTCACATAGACATGAGTGTGATAGTCCGGACCGCTGTGGACTCTGGTGGTTCACATGTCTGTCTAAACCTGAGCCCATAATAACACTAACAGACACTTATCTCTACAGCCTGTCCTTGCGTGCCCCCCACCCCCACCTACAGTCTGTCAGATACTGCAGTAGATGTGAAATGGTCACTGGTCAAATTACCTGGAACCTAAGAATCCAGATCATATACAGTATATACACACACACACATATATATATATATATATATATATATATATATATATATATATAAACACTGAACACTCAGTTTCTGCAGAGACATGAGTGTGGACCCAAAAGCCACAGCAGGGGTTTTTACTCAGACCAATGCTGCCCCCTGGTGTCCACACTGGGAACTACACCTTATTACATGCACCTCACTGCCTTCCTCTGTAAATAATATAACAGAGTGACTCATGAGAGGCTGCCCTCAGAGGTCAGAGGTCAGGTCAGCTCCAACACTAACAAGGTGCCACTAAAGCCATCAGCTGATCTGAATTCAAACTAAGACACTGAAGAGCAGACCTGGGGGGATCAGGGTCTGGTCTTTGTTCCAGAAACACATCAAACCTCTTGGACTGTCAGAATAAAAGTCACATGGTTACAGGAAGTAAGCGCAAGGATTGGACCACAATAAGTGACACATGAAGAAAAGTTTGATTCTCTCTCTCTCTGCAAAGACATAAAATATACAAAATGTACTAAAATCCATATGCAAAAAAGGGCTAAGACATACATATATATATATATATATATATATATATATATATATATATATATATATATGCAATTAACATGTGCATTCAAAACATTCAACATTTTCAACAACTTGAAGCAAAACAATTGGACTCATTTTAGAGTTTGACAATATTTATTTTATACTCTACTACATCCAAGGCACATGCATATCCTAAATATGCATGCATTATTTTCCTGTGTATACACTTAATTTGGTCCAAAAATCGCTCCATAGTTTTAACACATCAAGGCCATTTTGTGCGTCCACATGTAGGGGTAGGGGTGTTTTAATTCAGATTAAGGCAGAGGGGGAAGGGGAGGGGCTTTATACCCCTTCAAACTGAGGTTTTCCAGAGGCAGCATCTATGAAAAAGTACACAAATGTAGTATTTTGGCTGTAATTAACAGTTTAAGTTGTGATAACTGTTGTATAAAGTTTGACATTGTCGCAATGTGTAGTGGTCATTTTCTCCATAAAATGCACAAGATTTAAAAAAAAAAAAAATTTAAATCACGATTTACATAAACGTGGAGTAATCCGTCAATGCATATACAGTGGTACCTCAACTTACAAAATTCATTCATTCCAGAAGTGGTTTCATACCCTGAATTTTTCATAAATAGTTGCATTCTAAATTGAATTGAATTGAATTTATTTCTTCTTGTTCTTCACAACCATACAATCACATACATGAGAAAATATACATCGTTACACTCAAACATGTTCTACATGTAAAAGGCCCAAACACTACCCCCTAAAGCCTTTAAAAATGATAAAAGTATACACATTTAGTATGAAATATGTGTTAAAAGCAGAGATGTATAAAGTACTGAACTAGTGGAGTGGAGTAGAAGTACAAGTACTACATCAAAAAACTGACTTGAGTAAAAGTTGAAGTGTTTTTCAAGCATCATACTCAAGTGAAAGTACTAAAGTATCCAAAGAAAATTGTATTTAAGTATTGCAAGTCGAAGTATGTAAAAAAAATTCTACTCAAGTACTGAAAGTAAAAGTAGAAGTAAAATTACAAGTAGAAGTAATGAAAAAAATACTACTTAAATACTGAAAGTAAAAGTCAAATATAAAAGTACTGTGTTGTACTATACTAAATGAAAACAGTCACTAGTTTGAACACATTTATATATTTAATATAAAAGGAACAACTTCAGCTGAGGCAGCAGTAGTACAAGTACATACCAGTTCACTTACAAGTATTCATGAAAATACTACAACTATCAAAGGTCAGAGTATTCCAACAATATGACCAAGAGACAAACCAAATATTTCTTGTGTAAACACGGTGTAGCAGCTACACATGTAACGTTGTCAAAAGGTGGATTAGAGCGTGCCATCATCAAACCAGGTGACAGAACCATCTATCGCTGTGGTATTGATATGCTATGGGTTTGGTATGTTTGGTATGTTTGGTATGCTTCTGAAATATTTTAATAAGAGGAACGAGTAACGATTCGGCACATAAAAAATGTATCGGAGTAAAAGTATTAATTTAAAAAAAAAAAATGTAGTGCAGTAGAAGTGGAAGTAGGTGAAAAAAATTATACTCCAAAAAAGTACAGATACTGCATTTCACTACTTAAGTACAGTACTTAAGTATTTGTACTTCGTTACTATACATCTCTGGTTAAAAGTCAAAGAAAATGTAGATTTTAGATGTAATTTATTGGTCTCAGTGAGTAAATGTGTCTTCACTGACTGAACATTTAACCAATAGTTGATGAAATATGTCCAGCATGTCTTTTATTGGTGCTGATGGAATAATGGCTCCTCCTCCTTTTTTTTTTTTTATCATCTCCTGTTTCACTTCTGTTGTTAACGCAGTCGCTTCTTCTTTTCATTCGCACCAGAATCACTTTCTTTGGGCTCATGATGAATAATGAATACGTTCTGTTAGGGCTGGGCGATTTTCTCTTTTAAAAAAATCTCAGATTTTTTCCCAAAAAACTCGATTCACGATACGATTTTTTCCCACGTGGGCTAAATGAAAATGAAAACACTAGAAACGTGGTTTCTTTCGTCTTCTTTTTTAATTAAATGACATGTAAAACAAAAATACTTCTACAAATAAGTGTAAATAATAAATCATTTGTGCAAAAGGTGCAACTACAACCTGAGACTTTGTCTACATGAACTGTAGTAAGTCCAGACATATCCACCACTGTTACAGGAAAAACTGTGCAAAAAAATAGTGTAAAAGATACATTTTGTTGGAAAAAAGAAAGCTTAAAATATTTTAACAACTAAAACAATATACATTAATACTCATATTATATGAAAAACATTGTAAAAAACGTAGTAGTGCAAAAGTAAGATAAAAATAAAACTAGTAACATTTTTACTTTTTAAGGACAAAATAAAACTAAACCTTATTATCAATCAAACTACTTCAATAAACCTGAACATGTTACCAATATTTTGGATATATGATGTTATTGTCTGTTATCGCTCCACATCGTGTTCCATGTTTATCATAAGGTCGGTGTGGCGTGAGAAAAGCTTTCAGTCAGTGTTTGTTGAACATTTTGAAGAAGTACTTGCAGCGCTAGTCTCTGCTTTTCTCCACTGGATGCTTCAGATGTGTGAATAGATTGGTCGTACCGTTTCACGTACCGTACCGTGAAACACTACGGAAAGCAGCCTGGTTCATGGTTTTCTTTTTACGAGGAAAAAAAGTGCAAAAAATGTGTGTGTGTGTGTGTGTGTGGGGGGGGGGGGGGGGGGGGGTCGGATTGCACGATTTTCCTAAAATATGAATCGATTTTGCCATAAAAATCGATTTTAAATCTAAATTGATTTTTTGCCCAGCTCTACGTTCTGTAATAAAGTTTCAATGAACACACTGGGAAAAACTCAAACAGTAACTCTGTGATGAATGAGGGTCAAAGGTCACCAAAAGCATCATGGGTAGCTCCCTCATAGCCAATGGGATGATATGTCCAGTACATATTTACACACAGTTCTGTATTTACATCTCGGCGGGTTTAGTTTTCTTTTCCTGAATTGAATTTTCTTTCGTATTAAGAGATGAAAAATTGACAAAGGTTTTTTTTGTTATTCATTAGCTGGGTCTTTCATAAATTAAGGTACCACTGTATTTGTAAAAATATGGTCATATCCTAGGAGAACACAACAACTACAGCAGCAGACATGTTAGTTTACTTCTGGTTAAAGCTGTGGTTTTTGAGTTACACAACAACTGGCGGAGCAAAATGATTTACGTAGGTGAGTGTTGAAGTCCCAATTCATAGGGGTTACTTTTCAATCCCTACCCCTTATAGCTCTGTTTGAAGGGGTTGGGTTAAGGGGTGAAATGGGATTCAGCCTTAATGTGTGAAGAAGATACTTTCTAAAAAAAAAAAAAAAAAAAATTATAGAACAGTGGAATCAGAACGACTTCCTCCTGGTGTGTTGTTGGTTTCTGCATGGGCGTAGGGCAGCGCCACCTGGGGAGGCCTGTGTGGAGGCGGTGCTAGAGCTGCACGAGGCCCAGTCCACTCTATAGGAAATGGAGTTGTAAAACACAGGATTGCAGTGGCCTCCCTCCTGCCCACTGTACGGCGGCATGGAGAGGTCGTAGAATTCATCGCTGCAGCATATGCAGGAACACAAGGCCCCGAGCCTGCCGAGTTTAGGGCAAGGACAGTGGGTGGTCCTCACCGCCGCTGGGCTGCCACAGTCTTCAGCAGACGACAATGACAAGAGGTTCACCTGGCTGGTGCCCGCCTCCATCGGCAAGAGAAGGTCGCAACGGCTGCTGTGGAAAGCTCCGCCTTCGTTATGATCAGCTGTTTGCGCCGCAGGCTCCGACCCATCCTGTGTTTCCTTGGGCTGTGGTCGCTGTTCACTGCGCCCCACCTCCTTGGTGCCAACGGTCAAAAACCTCAACACCACCAGATTGAGAAAAGCCCCGATGACCGTGAGGCCGACCAGGATGTACATGAAGCTGAAGACCACGTAGGTGTAGCGCTTCTGCAGAGCGTCCGTCTTCTGTAGCGCAACAAAGTCCCCAAAGCCGATGGTGCTTAAGGTGACGAAGCAGAAGTAGCAAGCGTTGAAGAAGGTCCAGTCTTCGTAATAGGAGAATGCCGCCGCTCCGATACACAAGGTGCTCAAGCAGGACAGCAGGCCCACCACCACCATGTTCCCCATGGACACATGGGTCTTCTGCAGGCCCAGGCCCTGCTTGGCTCTGCTCAGGACCGAGCGGACGCAGGTGTTGATCCGTTCGCCCATGCTCTGAAACATAACCAGAGTCAGAGGAATGCCCAGCACCGCGTAGACCATGCAGAAGGCCTTTCCCGCATCAGTACGAGGAGTAGCGTGGCCATAACCTGTTAGGACACAAGGACAGGATTCATGAGTGAATGCCCACCATGGACGCACCAATGACCGCATGAGTGAATGCCCACCATGGACGCACCAATGACCGCATGAGTGAATGCCCACCATGGATGCACCAATGACCGCATGAGTGAATGCCCACCATGGACGCACCAATGACCGTATGAGTGAATGACTGCCATGGACGCGCCAATGACCGTATGAGTGAATGACTGCCATGGACGCGCCAATGACCACATGAGTGAATGACCGCCATGGACGCACCAATGACCACATGAGTGAATGACCGCCATGGACGCGCCAATGACCGTATGAGTGAATGACTGCCATGGACGCGCCAATGACCGTATGAGTGAATGACTGCCATGGACGCGCCAATGACCACATGAGTGAATGACCGCCATGGACGCACCAATGACCACATGAGTGAATGACCGCCATGTACGCACCAATGACCGTATGAGTGAATGACTGCCATGGACGCGCCAATGACCGTATGAGTGAATGACTGCCATGGACGCGCCAATGACCGTATGAGTGAATGACCGCCATGGACGCGCCAATGACCGTATGAGTGAATGACTGCCATGGACGCGCCAATGACCGCATGAGTGAATGACTGCCATGGACGCGCCAATGACCGTATGAGTGAATGACTGCCATGGACGCGCCAATGACCGTATGAGTGAATGACTGCCATGGACGCGCCAATGACCGCATGAGTGAATGACTGCCATGGACGCGCCAATGACCGTATGAGTGAATGACCGCCATGGACGCACCAATGACCGCATGAGTGAATGACCGCCATGGATGCACCAATGACCACATGAGTGAATGACTGCCATGGACGCGCCAATGACCACATGAGTGAATGACCGCCATGGATGCACCAATGACCACATGAGTGAATGACTGCCATGGACGCACCAATGACCACATGAGTGAATGACCGCCATGGACGCACCAATGACCACATGAGTGAATGACTCTCCTAGTTGCATGGATGTCTACAGCAGTGTTTCCCAACCCTGGTCGTCATGGACACTATCCTGCATGTTTTAGATGTTTCCCACTTTGAACACACCTGATGGTCATAACTCTTCTGCAGAGGTGGATAAGAGGTTGACCATTTGAATCAGGTGTGGTTGGACAGACAAACATCTAAAACATGCAGGACAGTGTGCCTCGAGGACCAGGGTTGGGAAATACTGGTCTAAGCAGGACTTCACTCAAGAAGGACCTGAAGAGTTTCACCCTTAAAGACCCAAACGTCAGTAATTGGTGTAAATACGCTTCTTGAGCTTTTCATAGTCGTCAGATATGACCATATTTGGACATCCGGAGGGTCTGTAGTTACCGTGGAAACACCATAATCTTCAACAACACTGATTCACCAGTAAAACCCATGGACTTGGATCAGTGACAGTTAACGGACACACTGGGTTTATGTCCAGTTAAGGACAGATTGGACTGAAAAAGACACAGTTGGTTCAGTTTGTGACAAAATAACCCTTAACTTTAATTTGATCTTTTAATGAACAGTTAAATAAATGATGACGGAATTAAATGTGAGAAAATAACAGACTTTTCACTTAACGGCGCAAAATACTGAGAAGGATAAAGTGTGATAAATTAGTCCAGAAGTTAAATAGAAACATTAATTTGGGAACTGACACTGAAATAAGTCTTTGAAGGTAAACCCAAGACTTTGATTTGTTTCAAATTAAACCATTTATTTTTCTCACCTAAGAATAAAACTGTGATCGCTGAAGCCTTCCTCTGTTCACAGAGAAAAAAGGACGATCTCACAACAACATGCGCAGCTTTTATTATTTATTTATTTATTCTCCACAGTTGTGGTGCTTTTAGATGAATCCAGTCAAATAAACCTGGTCTTTATTAACTGCTGCACTTTCACATTAGGTCCATAGACTAGGGAATGTTTGAAATTGGACTCTATTTGTTACCTACTTTCCTATCTGCTCATTTGTTTTTAGTTGTTAGTTTTGTTTTTGTTTTGTTTTTTGTATATATGTCTATGTTTAGTACTTCAGTTATTGATTATTGGTATTGTTATTGTTATTGTTGTTATTTATCATCATTTTTTGTATTATGCACTATATTACTATAAGATGAATTTAGGTTGTTGGGGAAGTGAAGAAGGGGTAGAATTAAATAAACTTATGCTTCATCCTACTCCTTTTCGGACATGTCATTATTATTATTATTATTGTTGTATTGATTATTGTTGCACTTTGCACATGTTCGAAATAAATCATTCAAATAAAAAAATCTAAATCAAATCAAGTTGGATCAAAAAACCACATATTAGACACTAAATATTTAAACTGACCAGAATAACTAACCTGTAAATTTACTTTTTCCCTTCTCTGTCTCTTTCAGTCTTTTCTCACTTTTCTATAAAATAAAATACAAATAAAACACATGGAGTTGAAAACTTGCCAATAGTCGTGATGACAGTGATGGCGAAGTAAAAGGAGCCAGTGAACTTCCACTGTGTGCCCCCCCGGTGCTGCTCCGCCTGGAGGACCACCGCCTCCATGTGCTCCAGGTCCTCCTCCCTGAAGCCGTACCTCCTCTGCAGCTCCTCCATCCTCTCCTCCACCTCCTTCCTCCTCAGATCTTCACTCTCAGATTCCAGGGCATCGAACACTGCGGCTCCTATCAGCAGGTAACACACGATGGCCACGATCAGGCTCAGGGTCCGGATGCTCAGGGTCTCCATTCTGGGCTCCAGGGGCGCGCGCCGACCGGGACCGGAGCTGCAGCTACACGGGGACGGGTTTGGGTTCGGACCCCGGTGCCGTTCTCGTGTTACAGCAGAAGCCTCCACAGCCTGCGTGTTGAAACTGAAGCCTTGTCAATTAGCGCAGTGTTGGTGGAACGGCACGGCACGGCACGGATGCGCGCGTGTCTGGAGCAGTTACTTGAGCTGACACACCTGGAGTCTGAGGAGGGGGCGTGTCTGACCTGGTTAGAAGGATCACGTGACCTTTTGTTCCATGTGTTTAAAGGGGCATTTAGGCAACTGTTGTACAACTTTTTATAGTGAAGAAAAACTTATATAGACTTTTTATAGTAGAGAAAAAGGTATGAAAACTTTTTACAGTGGACAAAAACTACAGACTTTTTATAGTAGAGAAAAAGTTATATATACTTTTTACAATAGATGTTATATAGACTTTTTTTAATCAGATTTTTTTTATTATTAGCTTTTTTTCAGGGTAACAAACTGAGGAAATACATGATGCTTTTAAGAAGAAGAGAAATAGAATTAGAGGGAAAACATTTTTTTTTAAATTACTAGAACAATCAGTATTCATAAAAAAACTCATGTTTATACAAAGTTATATTAAATTTATACTGTGGACAAAAAGTTATACATACATTTTACAGTAGAGTAGCCCTGAAACAGACTTTATTTTTATTTAATAAGTAAATAAAATAAATTATTTATTTATTTGACAGTGGAATGGCCCTGACATAGGGTCAGGGTTAAGGTCATAGGTCATATGGGACATGTGTCTATCTCACAGTCCACTTAGTCACAGCACAGACCAGAGTTCATTTACTCTGCTGTTAACACCTGCCCACACACATCATTCAAACATTCACTAGAGTGGACCATAAACTGGTGTGTGTGTGTGGGGGGGGGGGGGGGGCAGTGGTTAAACACGTGGATCCATAGATCCTGTTATCACCTGAAAGCATCTGTTATCTCTAGGACGGAGCCCACGTCCCACTATCGGACACCAGAGGACATTAAGAACAGGATGTCCCCACACAGACTCTTATCTGTCCAAGGGTCGTCCCCGTAGAAAACAAACTGTAAACATGAGTCTATCTGTACACTAGTGGTGGGGGTGCAGATAAAGACGGGTCATCACAATGGTCAGATGGAAACACGCTGCGACCTACACATAAAACACAAACCTGAAAAGAAATTAGTTAAAGCAACGGAAACACAACTGGGTCTGAGTGACAGGAAGTGGGTCAGAGGTCAGTGTTAACTAGCACAGAGACAGTATCTGGACATTAGGGTCAGGGGGCGTGTCACAGTAAGGGTCAAGGTCAGGGGTTTAGGATTAACCCTACACCCAGTGCAGGGTCAGGATAGAGAGAGAGAGAGAGAGACAGAGAGAAAGAGAGAGAGAGAGAGAGAGAGAGAGAGAGAGAGAGAGAGAGAGAAAGAAAGAGAGATGACTTTATTGTCATTAAACAAACAAATATACAGTTAAGTTTTAAGCATCTGCTTCAGTGCAACTAATTTAAAGGGTAAAATAAAAATATAAAAATAAAGTTATGTCTGTGATGAAAAAAAAATAGTTCTGTCTGTAGAATATGAAAAAATAAAACATTTGAAAAAACAGTTTAAAGTGT